>PVKC010051308.1:0-10437 GCA_004027635.1 Crocidura indochinensis
AAAAAAAAAAAAAAAAAAAAAAAAAAACCAAAAAAAAAAAAAACTAAAAATTACAAGGCCAGATCTGAAGATTCTCAGAAGAAATGGGGTGGGGAGTAGGCAAGCCCCCAAGTTCAGAAAAGGGCTCTCTTGGGGGCAGAGTGATAACACAGCAGTAGGGCATTTGCCTTGCATGTGGCCAACACAGGACAGATGCTGGTTTGATTCCCAGCATCCCATATGGTCTCCCAAGCCTGCCAGGAGCGATTTCTAAGTGCAGAGCCAGGAATAACCCCCTGAGCACCGCCAGGTATAGCCCAAAAACAAGCAAAAAAAATAAAAACAGAAAAGGTCTCTGGTTCCAGAAAGCTGAGCCATCACCTGGCTAAAGAATGGCATATGGATGCAAAGTGAGTGTGAGGCAGTCTGAGCAGAATGGTTCAGACACACTTGGTTCTGTGGCTATGCTGCATGATGCTTTTATGGCCCTGAATAAAATACTTAAATTCTGAGCCTATTTTTTCATGTGTAATGGGAGTGGTGATAATTGTATCTCTTTGTGGGATGGTTTATAGCAGTGATGGCTAACCTTTTTGAGCCCGAGGGCCCAAACTGCCGCACAATGCCCGATCCTCCCAATGGTCATTCCGGCTGGTTGCCAGGTGAGCTGCAAAGCAGACACCAGCACACTCACCTCTCGCTGTGCCACATATCTTAATTTCGGACCTTCCTGCATACCACCTGCAAGGCCTTCACGTTCCACAGTTGGCATGCGTGCCATAGGTTCGCCATTGAGGGTTTATAGGATGAAATAAATTATATTAAATGCTTGGCAAAAAGGTTAGAGCAATAGTACAGTGGGTAGCTACCAAGACTTGCTTATGATCCAACCTTTTTTTTTTTTTTTTTTTTTTGATGCTGGTAGGGTGAAGTAAGGGTGGAGGAAATCTACTCCCTACACAGTGCTTGTACCATACAGTCAGGGATCAAACCCAAGGCTTTCATATGCAGAACATGCTCAACAGCTCTTTGAACTGGACTCCCGGAGCCCTCGCCACATTCTCACATAGCCCCCATCTCTTTCTTTGACCCTTCACTCTAGGTCTATTTGTTTGACCTGACTTACAAGCAGCGGCCATATACCTTCCTCTTGCCTAGAAAATGCCATTCCTCAGGGGGTAAGTTCTTCCTTCTGGCTTCTCTGCTGGGGAGTGTGATTGTGCTAGCTCCGATGAGAAGCCTTCATCCTTGTGCTATGGCTCTGATTCTATAGAAAAAGTCCGTTTTCTGCAGTGCCACTGTCTGCACAGTAAGGACAGTTGTAGTTCAGAGAGATCTGACAAAGGGTTTGCAGTACAGCCCTCATGCTTTCCTCTGAAGGAAGAAAACTCTTTCCATTGCTTCGCTCATGAGGACCTGACGTAGTCATTCTTTGCTTATTATCCTGAAATTATTTTCTCACTGATTTCTTGCTGTACCCCACATTGATATGGGCACCTCCTCACCCCCCACTCTGACTCCCATCATTTTCCAAAGGCATTGCCCACTTGAAGCTGTGTCTTTTCAGCCAGCAGAGGGCACACAGGCTTTTCCTTATAGTCTGGCCTGCTGGCCCATCACAGCTAGCTTTCTGGACTGAGGATAGGCCCACCCCACGTCCTTGAGACTGTGATGGGAGCTGGAAGGCTACAAAGAGACAGGCAGACTCCTGAGCAGTTGCTTTTCCTTTCTCCCCACTCCCTACCAGAAGTTCAGAATGGCAAGATGACCACCAACGGTGTATCCAATGGCGTATCGAATGGCCTGCACCTCCACAGCAATGGTTTTCGACTGCCGGAGACTAGGGGTCATGTCAGGTGAGGCCAGTTTGACTTTCCCAACCTCGATGCCCCAGTTACATACCAGGGACTGGAAGGAGGACCATGCCTTCATCCACACACAGGCACCCACTTTGCGTCAGGCATACTGGGGCAGGGAGGTTTCTGCAGTGTAACTTGTGATCCCAGCAGCCCTCCCTCTATAGAACTCCAGTCTTGCTCAGACCTTTTCCTGATGCTGGATCAAGAGTCTGGGGTTGACTCCCAAAGATCAAGCATGAAGCATACTCCCGATGGGCTTACACCCACATGATTTTCATGTTCTCCCTCTCGTAACTTGCTCTCACCTCTATTCTCAGCCACATGCTTCCTGTGTTGGTTTGGGATACAGAAGTGTCCAAGAAGTGAAATTCTTCACAGAGTGATCATGGGAGGAATTTGGGTGGTCTTGAATTTTGCTCAGAGTATGGCAGGTGGTGTCAGCTATTCTCATGCCCAGGAACTTGAATAAGGTATTACTGTAAGCCCCAGCTAGGACAATTTGACTTCTGCTCCTCAGCTTTTCCACTGATTCTGGATAGCTGGAATTATATCCTTTTCCTATCATGGAAACCCAGCCAAGGGTGAGAGTAGACCCCTCTTCCTGATAACTCTACAAGTCCCACCGGCCAAGAAAAAACAAACTGTCTTCAAGCAGGGTTATGGATTTCCTGAGAAACTGGTCTTTCCTTCTCAGGACCTGCCTTGACCCTGCTCTGCTCTGCTGTGCTTCTCCTTAGCCCCCAGATAGAACTTCCCCCATACCTGGAGCGTGTGAAACAGCAGGCCAATGAGGCTTTTGCCTGCCAGCAGTGGACCCAGGCCATTCAGCTTTACAGCAAAGCTGTGCAGAAGGCCCCTCACAACGCCATGCTCTATGGAAACCGAGCAGCTGCCTACATGAAACGCAAGTGGTGAGTGGGCCTGAGCCATTACAAGGGATGAAAGGCAAAGGGTCCCCTGGGGCCAAGTGGCTGCAACATGCAGGGGTGGTGCTATTTTCTTGTTTAGACCTAGGTCTCTCATCCCAACCTCCAACCTCAAGGTCAGTGATGAGGCAGGAAACTCTCAGTTCTGGAACATATTTACTTCAGCATGGTGCTTTGTTAGAGTGTGGTGGCCACCAGAACTGCTAGAATTGGGGTCTCAGATTGGTCTTTAAAGGAGCAACTAGATGGAAATTAGATATGTGGTGAATTCAGTTGTTTTCTTTGTGAAATGACTCTGTAGCTCCTTGACCTTAGACTTTACTTTCTGTGTGTTCAGTCCCCTTTGGACCAAGCAGGAACAAGATCTCAGATCTCAAGCCAGCTCTGGGTTGTACTGTACTCTAGTGGCTGGGTGATAATGGGGTAGGCCATATCAAAGAATCCTTTCTCTTTGGCGACCATCAGGGCCCCCAGCCCTTCTGCCTGCAGCACCAGCAGGCAAGCAGACCCCCATCCCCCAGCCTGGGCCAGGACTGTAGATGGATAGAGCTGGGCCCACAGCCATTTCTGCTCCGTCTGGCATCCGTCGGCTCTGCCCAGACAGACAGGCCAGCTGGTGTGCCATCGTCTGGCTGCAATGAGGCAGGCCGGAGAGGGAAACTTAAGAAACCTACTGAAGATAAGCAGAATAGTATATGGGGGGTTGGGAACAAACTGCACCCATAGACCTTAGGTCAGGCGTCAGGAGTATGTCACAGGCTCAGATGGCAGTCAGTCCCAAAAGATGATGATTTCTGGGTCCTTGTCCAGGCTCTGCTGAGAGCTGCTTTCTGTCCCTGTGTGTCCTTAGCACATTCTCTGAATTTCTCTTATGTACTGCATACTAGAGACACAAAATCTTGTCACTTCTGTGCTCCTGAGTATTCTACCTCTGGGGCAAGGGCTACAGACATCCTCAGAGAGGCAAGAAGCAGAAGCAGCATGGCTGAATGGTCAGGTCAAAAGCTGTAAATCTTTCAGGAAAAGTTGGGTGATGGCTTCAGCTGTGATCAGGGAAGCATCAAGCAGATGCTCCTGAGCATTAAGTTTGGGCAGGATGAATGGGGAAAAATGAAAGGAAGGGTGTACCTCCCTCACTGTCCCAAAAGATGAAATATGAGGGGAACAAAAGCATGTGGATGGGAAGGGGGCTGAGTAAAGAGCTGGTTTGCTGAACAGCAAATCCATTTGGCTGAGGCAGTGAGTTTGGGAAAGGACTGGCAGGAAATGAGTCTAGAAGATAGCCTAGGGCTGGCCTGGAAAGGACTGGGAATGCAGAATGCTGGCATTTTGGCCCCAATTCAGTGGATGACGGGTAACTACTGAAGAGTTTCGAGCAGGCGAGGGATAGTGCTGAGGGCTGTCCTTGCTGGGAGATTGGGCTGGCATTGAGTCTAGATGGGTGAGCCCTGGGACCATCCTGCTCACTCACCATCCCCCCAGTGCCTGCCAGTGACCCCTAGAATGTCACATTCTGTCCCAAGCCAGTCTCCCCAGGGCTGCCATCTGTTCCTGGATGCGGTGGGAGTTGTTACCCCCAGGCTCCTGGCTGGTCTCCGATCTAGGTCTCTCAGGAGCTCTGAGGGGCACCTTGTAGGCTGTAATTGGGTTTCCAGGCAGTGCCTGCTCCTTCGTCACAGCCACTCATTCTGACGCAGGCCACCATGGAAGTGCTGTTTCCTGTCTGCCCCCACATGGGCTGATCTGCCTGTCTCTGGCTGAGGGTAGCTGCTAGAGAGCTGGCTGCTTACTCTCAGGTTGTCAGGAGGGGTCAAGAGGATGCTTTCTGTCAAGCCTGCCTCAGCTCATGCAGGAGGGCTGTGGGCAGTGCCTTGATGGAAGGACCATCAGCCCTGTGAATGCCTCTTGCCACGGTTTGGGTCTTAGGCCACCCTAGCCCAGCAAGACAAAGCACTGCTGCCGAGAGGAGAGTCAGTGTTGTGATCCGTGCAGTCCTCTTGAGAAGTGGGAATAAGGTTCTGGGGCGGGGGTGAAAGGAGTGAATTCTCCTTCGACTCCTCCCCCACTTCCTGCTCCTCAAAAAATTGCTGTCCTCCTTCCTGCATCCTCAGCTTAGGAGATTGGAGAAGTGAGTAGGGGTGATTTGGAACTCCTGGTGTATGTCTGCTCCACCATCAGCTTCCACTGAGCTGACTCTGCCAGACTGTCAGACCCCCTCCTTCAGCCCCCAGGAGGTACAGGCCACAGCTGCTGTGCATCAGTGGGCCAGGACAGAGCGGGGCAGCTCGGCTTACTGCCTGCTGGTCAGACCCTGAGCTCCCAGCCTGGCACTTCTGGCTTCCCAGACCTCAGAGCTGTCCTTGAGGGCCCCTGCCTGGATCGTGACTTTGAAGGCCAGCCGGGAGGGATTTTAGGAGGTGCATGGAGGAAGTGAGAAGGAGGGCTAAAGTGGGCAAGATGCCAGTACTTGTGCTGCAGAGCTGCAGGCGCCTGGGGTGAGCTGGTACGCAGTTGTGCTGTATCCAGCAGAGGGCAGCCTAACACTGGTTTTTGCCACACACCCAGCCTCCACCCGCCCCTCCAACTCTCTCCTGTTCCTTCCCCCCTCCCCCAACCTACCTAAGACCTCAGGGTTCTTGGCTGGCTTCCTTAACACTGTCTTCTGGGAAGTGAGGGCTTGACTGAACCAGGATTTTCTTCAGCACAGGACCCCTGAACCCTAGTCAGAGGTAGGCTAGAGTGACCGCAGGAAGCCGGGAAAACTGAGTGGGGACTCCTTGTTTGCTGCCGCATCTCCTGACCATACTCACTGGCCTTCCCAGGGATGGTGACCACTATGATGCTCTGAGAGACTGCCTCAAGGCCATCTCCTTAAATCCATGCCACCTGAAGGCACACTTCCGCCTGGCCCGCTGCCTTTTTGAGCTCAAGTATGTTGCTGAGGCTCTGGAGTGTCTGGATGACTTCAAAGGGAAGTTCCCAGAGCAGGCCCACAGCAGCGCTTGTGATGCCTTGGGCCGTGACATCACCGCTGCCCTCTTCTCCAAAAATGATGGTGGTGAGTAGGTACCAGGAGGGATTGTTAAGGTGCCTCCTAACTTTCTGAAGTGGACACAGTTCTAGGGTTGGGGTGGTCTGGGTTTGGATACTTATCAGAAACCATGTGAACTGGAAACAGTCTCCCTGTGTCTTGGAGAGTCACTCTGCCCATCTGAAAGGAATGCCAGCGCCTACTATTCCAAGTTTGTTGAGGATTAACAGTTAACATATTGAAAACACCCAGTGTAGTGTCAGGACTCAGTCAAGCTGTCAACTCTAGCTATGTGTTCTTACCTGAGTATAAACTCAGGACCTTGTCTGCTACTTGGAGATAGCTGCTGGGAGTTTCACTGATTGTGGTTTACCCACCTATAATAGAGGCATGAGACGAAGCAGTAGAAATGCCTCAAGCACAGGACATGGAGTCTTAGCTCTGACAGGTGATGTCCATGTGACTGAGTGAAATACATCTTCCCTCACCTGCTGCCTTACCTGCATATAGATCCATTGAGTGTTGTGCCTTCTGTCCCTTGCAGTTACCAACCAAGCCATTGGATTTTCTTTTTTCTTAATTTTACTTTTGGGGGCCACACCCAGCTGTGACGCTTAGGGCTTATCCTGGATCTGTGCTCAGGAATGATTCTTGTGGGATATGGGGAATGAACACGGATCAGCCACATGTAAGGCAAGTACCTTACCCTTACCTGGTATACTATCTCTCCAACTCTTTTCTGGCTTAAGTATACTGCACACATTTACCATGTGTCAGGTACTGTGCAGGATCCTGGGAATACAGCTTTGGAAAAAAATCATTAGTATCTCCTTAATCTTGGGGTTTACAGTCTAGTTGAAAGAACCAAGCAAGGGGCCAGGCGGTGGCACTGGAGGTAAGGTGCCTGCCTTGCCTGCGCTAGCCTAGGACAGACCGCGGTTTGATCCCCCGGTTTCCCATATGGTCCCCCAAGCCAGGAGTGACTTCTGAGCACATAGCCAGGAGTAACCCCTGAGCGTCACCGGGTGTGGCCCAAAAACCAAAAAAAAAGAAAGAACCAAGCAAACAAAGGAGAAAGAAGTGTGACAAGTACCTGGGGAATCTGACATGGTATAGGATGTGGGAGAGGACTTATTGGCAGTTCTTGAAAAGAAGATATCAAAGCTGAGATCTGAAGGAGAAGGAAGAGTTAACTAGATACCAAACGTAGCCGTGGAGAGTAAAGAGTTCCTGGCTTAAGAACCAACATGTAATGGCCCTTATTTCAGACAATAAGGAGTTGAGAAAATGAGTATGGTATTACCCAAGGTACTTAGCCACTCCAGTGCTTCAGAGAAACGGCTTGTACCTTACTGCCTTTTAGAGCTATGGGTCTATTTGGGGGGGAAAATCCACTCAAGGTTTGTTTGTTAGTGCCTTACCAGCCTTTCTCCTCCACAGAGCAGACCCTAGACTAGACCCTAGACCTGGCTTCTTCAAGGCCAGACTCCAGACATTATCTTTCTTAGGTGGCTGAGACAAAGCCCTCCTGGCATCAAGCCTCTCTGAACATCCTTACAGTCTGGATCCAAGCATACTTCCTTCCCAGTTCTCAGTTGCTTCCTCCCAGTGGTTCCCAATTTACCAGGGGAGGGTAGAGGCAGGTAGCCCTACAATGCTCTTGGTTGGGCTGCAAACAGGATTAGAGCTCTGAACAAGAGTCAGGGAGGGGAGAGAGATAGGCCTCTCACCTTTCCTTGCTCTCTGCCCCCAGAGGAGAAGAAGGGAGCTGGTGGAGGCCCAGTCCGCCTGCGCAGCACGAGCCGCAAGGACTCCATCTCAGAGGATGAGATGGTGCTGCGGGAGCGAAGCTATGACTATCAGTTCCGATACTGTGGCCACTGCAACACCACCACGGATATCAAGGAAGCCAATTTCTTTGGCAGGTTCGAGACCTTGAATGGGAAGAGAGCACAGCTTGGTTGGCAACAGGGGGTTGGGAGCTTGGGGGGGTGGGCAAGTTACTGTTAGTAAACTCTCTCAGATCCCAGCTCTGCCTCTTCCCTGGGGCAAATATTGTCTCTTTGTGTGGGTCTCCATTTCTTTATCCACCCTTAAGCATGAGGCGGCCATACAGAGATCAGTGAGGTCACGGACTCTGGCATCCAGCATAATGCCTGTACTCTTCTGTCCCTCACTTCCGGCTTCACTGTCTCCATATAACTAGAGCTTGGTCTCTATCTGGGTGCATGAGCCTTTCTCTGCTATGGATATGAGGCAGGAGTCCTCAAGACTATTGTGTGCTCCTTACTAAAGGTTCAGGGACTAAAGGACATCATTTGTGTCTCAGAAACCAGAATCTCAACCCTCTTTTGCTGAAATCTGCTTTTTATGGAAGGTGAGACCTAAGAACATGAATGGAGAATCTCTCCATCATGATCCTCTCTAAATCCTCAACAAAGTTTATGAAGAACAGATTCACTGTAGGATTGGGGTCTAAATCCAGAAAGACTTAGATAAGGAGATGGATGATCCATTCCTAACTCCCAAAATGCTTATTTGAGGAATCCAGGAAATCTTTGACCCCACTAAAGAGAAGCTGGAACAGGGACAAGGACTCTCCAGTATGAGGAACATTAATTACCCTAATATGTGAGTTCTGAGTCAGTAAAGACCCTAGAGTCTGGGGGCTGAGTGGAACCACGTACTCTGCTCCCTCTTGCCCTAAGCCACATAGAATCTACTTGAGACTTGTCAGGAGTATTCCACCTGACCTCCCTGCCCTTTGCCCCCTGACAGCAATGCTCAGTACATCGTCAGTGGCTCTGATGATGGCTCCTTCTTCATCTGGGAAAAGGAGACCACCAACCTAGTCCGTGTGCTCCAAGGGGATGAGTCCATCGTTAACTGCCTGCAGCCACATCCCAGCTACTGCTTCCTGGCCACCAGTGGCATCGATCCTGTTGTACGGCTCTGGAACCCCCGGCCAGAGGTGAGGATGTAGACAAGGTGGCCACAACTCAACAAGTAGGAAGGTCAGAATGAGTTTAGCAAGACCTCTTCCCGCTGAGAAGAGAACTAAGTGAGATAGAAGTTAGAAGGTGGGCCGGCCAGAGCAAAAGCACAGCAGTAGGGTGTTTGCCTTGCATACAGCTAACCTAGAACGGACCTTGGTTCGATTCCCGGCATCCCACATGGTCCACCAACCTGTCAGGAGTGATTTCTGAGCGTAGAGTCAGGAGTAACCCTTAAGCGCTGCTGAGTGTGACCCAAAGACAAACAAACAAACAAGTTAGAAGCTAAGGGGATAAACTCTTCCTTAGAGCCCACGGCTGTGTGTCAAGGTCTGAGCAATCAAGTTCTAAAAGCTCAGACAGAGTAGGTATTTCAGAATGTCCTGAGTGAGTTGCAGTAAGACTCCCACACAAGAACAGCTATCAGGGGTCGGGCGGTGGCGCTGGAGGTAAGCCTAGGTTAGCCTTGCCTGAGCTAACCTAGGATGGACCACGGTTCGATCCCCCGGTTCCCCATATGGTCCCCCGTGCCTGCCTGGAGCGACTTCTGAGCGAATAGCCAGGAGTAACCCCTGAGCATCACCGGATGTGGCCCAAAAACCAAAAAAAAAAAAAAAAGAAAAAGAAAAAACAGCTACCAGAGACATACGTGCAAGAGGACAGGGAAGGAACCAGACCAGATAAGGAACTGCTTCATGAAAACATGTTGTGGTCTCAACAGCTGTACAGAGGCCCTCCCCCATTCTCATGGCAAGTTTGCAGGCTTTGGAGCGTAGTGAGCCTGAGTTTGAATCCTGCTCCCCTCCTTCATTGCCTGGAAGACTTAACCATCTCTAAGAGCGCCACATTCTTAATCACCTGTACATTGGATTGGGCAAGATAGCATCACCTCAAAAGATTGCTTTGACAATTTTTGGAATGAGGAGCCACACCCAGCAGCGCTCATGGTTACTCCTGGCTCTGTGCTTAGAAATCATGCCTGGCTGGCTCAGGGGACTATATGGGATGTCAGGAGTCGAACCCAGGTCCGTCCTGGGTCGGCTGCATGTTAGGCAAATGCCCTACCACTGTGCTATCTCTCTGGTCCCTTGCTTTGACAATTAAAGAAGAGATGTCTGGGGACCGGAGAAAGAACGTAACAGGCTGGAGCACATGCTTGGCATACAGGACACCCAGTTTCTATCCTCAGCACTTCATAGTCCCCTGAGCACCACCCAAGAGTGACATTTAAGAACAGAACCAGAGTCATACCCACGGCACTACTGAGTATAACCCCTACTCCCATAAAAAGAAAGCAAGATGAAGATAAGATGTGTCAGTGGAGCATTTCTAAAGCAGACAGTGAGCTGGACCAGACAGACATAGGGTTAGTGGTTGTGCTCATTCTAGAGGTGGTTTATGATGCTGGCCGACTCCTCAAAGGAGTGACAGTGAGGAAGGTGGTACAGCTGCTGTGTCTACTGTCTTTACTTGAATGTCCAGTATGTGCCCCTATATGTCCTGATTTATGTCTTCCCTAGTCTAAGCCCACCTGCTCCTCCCCATGTGGTGTGTCGCTACCATGTTCCACATCTTCCACAGTGGGTCCCCTAGGTGTACCCCAACATAGGTGTCCCCCTGTGCCTCCATCCCTCCAGCAGTCTGACATG
>PVKC010051309.1:0-10442 GCA_004027635.1 Crocidura indochinensis
TCCTGCAGCCAGGCATGCATCTGGCCACTGCTGATGACAACAACAGCAATGAAAATATCATGACTATCATCACCATTGCCATTAGCATGATAATCAAACACATTGGGGAAGAGTGGGCATCAAAGAGTAAAAGGAAAAATAATATGAACATATTTTGCTCAACTTTAGATGAAGATATAAAAGAACAAAGGACTAATGGGGATGGATTGGAGTGGAGAAAAAGTGTGGGCAAGAAGTTCCAATGAAGTGAAAGTAAAGATCAGGCAAGTTTTCACCAGGCTTCTATGCCTGCCTTGGTGGCAAAGGGAGGGAAGATGAAGATTTGAAATGACTTAAGATCATTTCAGCAGCAAGCAGCTGATTTGAATGACAGCTTGGGTCGGGAGGTAGGTAGAAGGAGAATAGGGTGATATCATTTATTAAATTAGAAAATACAGAATGAAAAACACAGTTTTGAAAATCAGAGGCAACGATGGGTCTGATCCTAGTTCAATGAGTTTATATGGAAGTGGTATGTCCACGAGCAAGTGAAAACACAGATCTTCTGGGTTGAACAGAGACTAAGATTAAAGAGAGTTATTAGAATTGGGGACTCCAAGAAGTGGCTCAATGGTAGATACCTGTTTTGCAGACATGAAGCCTTGGTCATGAGCCCCAGTACCACCCCACATGCAGAATGTGATCTAGGTAATATTGTCCTTTGGGATTCCCAATGCTACAGTAGAGGGTACCATCCTCTGTCTACTGTGGCCAAGTGTGTCTGAGCAACAGACTATGAACACAAGCCTGGGGTTGGAGCAATAACACAGCAGTAGGGTGTTTGCCTTGCATGCGGTCAACTCAGAATTGACCAGGATTCAATTCCCCGGTATCCCATATGGTCCCCCATGCCTGCCAGGAATGATTTCTGAGCTCAGAGCCAGGAGTAATCCCTGAGCACCAGTGGGTGTGACCGCAAAACCAAAACCAACCAACGAAAATAATAAAGAACACAAGCCCTGCAGCTATGCACATGACCACAATAGAAAAGAAAGGGGGAAGTTGTAAATAAAACAATCAAACTTTTCAAATGATGTGGAGTCTAAATAAAGGCAACAGGGGCCAGAGAGATAGCATGGAGGTAGGGTTTTTGTTTCGCATGCAGAGAATGATGGTTTGAATTCTGGCATCCCATATGGTCCCCGAGCCTACCTTGAGCGATATCTGAGTTTAGAGCCAGGAGTAATTCCTGAGCACTGCCGGGTGAAGCAACAGCAACCATCTGGGGAAGTAGATATAACTCATTCTTGAGTATGCATGAATAAAGCATGATCTCAGAAAACATGAACATGTATGATGTCTGCAGAAAGGTAGACTGGAATAAACAGAAACCAGCCCAAAAAAAACAAGCAGTAATGTCAGGGAGGTCGGGAGGGAGGTCTGCAAAGACAGTTCTCATGCAGACCCAGTGAGGCAGGCTGCTGGCAGCTAGGATCTCCAGATCTGAGGTCCTGATGGGCAAGCTCCTGAGGGTCATTGCCATGAAGGGAGACAGGGATTGATGACAGGAGAGGTCAGTAGGGGCTGGCGACTCTGAGCCAAGGTGGGTAGATAAGTGGAGACAGTTTCCTCTTTCATCTCCAACCACTTTCTTCAATGCTGTCTGCTTGGGGTCGGAGGGGTAGTCACACTCAGCAGTGCTCTGAGTTTATTTCTGTTCCTGTGTGCAGAGATCACTCTTGGCAGGGATAGAAGAATTATATGGGGTACCAGGGATCAAACAGGTGGGGTACATGCAAAGCAAGAGTCCTACCCACTTTCCTATCTCTTTTGGTCCTTCAACAATTTCTTGTTGATCTTTATGCTTTTGCTGCCCCAGGGAATGTAAATGCAACCAAAGACTCTGGTCTCTGGTTCTGAGCTCTGAGCACTCAGGGGTCTGGGTCTAGAAGACTAAGAGCCACACCTTCCAATGCTCCATTGAAAGGGCACAGGGTGCCCCTCACAGACCTCAAAGAACACTCACTTCAGAGGCTTTCTATGGCTTCATCCTCTTCTCTCTTGAGTGGTTTGGTTCATCTTCTGCTCTTGCTGCAAACCTTCACCTTGCTTTTGGGGTGAGGGTGGAAAGAAGTGATGTAACCCTGAGTCAGGCCTCTTCCAACAGCCTGGGGAGCCTAGCTGAGGGGTACTAGATCCCACATACACATGTGATGTCTTCCCAGCAGACATGGCCCCTTCCCACTGCAGGTCAACAGGGTCACTCAGCACAGTGTTTTAGGCCTTGGGAACAAGGAAAGGGTTTGGGATGCGAGAAGAGGCAAGGATTTGGACTGGGCTGAGAGGAAGCGAGGAAGAGAAAGGTCGCCACTCTTTGCCCCTTTCTTTGTGCACCTGGGTGCTCTCTCTTCCTTCAAGATTAGTCTCCAGCCAGAGAAGACTTCTCACTAGGCAAAGGCATGCCAACCCCACTCACTCAGAAGAGCTCTCCCTGGACCCCTGCCCTAGCACACAAGTGCTACCACAGAGTGGGCTGTTCCTGGCCTAGACTTAGGCCTCTTTCTGGGGTTTTTGGACTTGGACATAGAGAACTACTATACCAGGATCCTTTTAGAATGGCAGGAGGCTGTCAAAGTCTGAGTCCAGTAAGTTTGGCTAACCAGTGGTCCTGGAAACCCAGCTGCCCATGATGCTACTCTTGGTGGATCCCATAAGTTAGACTTTCTGTCTTCTGGAAGTTCCTCTTTCTAAGCTAGTTTTAAATGGTTTCTGCAATTGAGACCCAAGGGAATCTGAATGAACCAAGGCTAATAGCTAATCACTAGTCTGGCTCTTTTCTTTCTCATCAATTGGAGGAAGGGACCCCTCTTTACTCTTAGTATGTTTCCCGGGAGAAATGATGTCGTGTTGGTGATTGGAATCTGACACTCAGATATTGAGGCAATTACTGAACTACTAGCACTTTGTTGGTAGATTATTCTTTACTATTACCAAAAAACAGCTGGCAAAGCATTCTTATTTATATATGGAGGATAGCATGAGTGACTCAACTATTCAGCTGATGATAAAAAATACTTGCTGAACAAAACCCCACTCAAAGCATTTCATCATCTGGAATAATCTGTACCCAAAAAAAGGACATGGTACTTAATGACACCACTGGGTCACATGACTACTTCCCCACCCCTTCCTGTTCTCTTGTGGTGTCTGGATCTCCCTCACATCTGGCTCTGGCACTCATCAGACATGTTTTTCTTTGGTTGCTATGGAGGCTTTCACATCCAGCTTTAGAGCTTGCTGGGCCGTGTGCACTTTAGAGGTGGTGCTCAGATGCATTCTGGGTGTAGTGATGGCTGGGATGTTGGGTGTATGTGTCACATTTTCTGGTTCCGAATCTTTTAGTTACTGTGCATTCCAGGGGACACACTCTTTAATTGCAGCACACACACACACACACACAACACACACACACACACACATGCATGCACGCACGCTCCAGATTTCATTGGTCTTTGTGTTTCACTTTGGATCTGTGGCGGTGCTGAAGCTGGAATCCAGAGATCACACATATGAGGCAAGTGCCAGGTCCCTAAGTCACATTCCTAGCTCCTCATGTTACCCTTTACTTAGGGACTCCATCTGGGATACCAAGTCACAGCTGTTACATCTCTTGAGGCATTTCTTGGAAATGTTTTAAGTTATGGATTTATATTTATTAATCTATTTTATTATACATTTTAATTTCTCTTATGTTTTTTTGTTTGTTTTTTTTTTTTTTGGCTTTTTGGGGGGGTCACACCCGGCCTTGCTCTAGGGTTACACAGAACCAGG
This sequence comes from Crocidura indochinensis, assembly GCA_004027635.1. NCBI lineage: Eukaryota > Metazoa > Chordata > Mammalia > Eulipotyphla > Soricidae > Crocidura > Crocidura indochinensis. The sequence continues at coordinate 3,811 of PVKC010051309.1, forward strand.
GTTTTGTGCTCAGAAATCGCTCCTGGCAGGCACGAGGGACCACCGTCCATCCTGGATCAGCTGCGGTTACTTGCAAGGTAAACACCCTACCACTATGCTATCTCTCCAGCCCCTACATTTTAATTTCTATTTATGTTTGAATGAGATTTTGTTTAATGTTTTGATTTTACGAAGTTACATTTTATTACTTTTAAATGCTTAATACTTAAAAATTCTGAACTCTAGGAGATAACCTGTAAATACTATTAGTGTCATGAACTATGAACATGTATAAACCATTAGTGTTGACATGAGCACTTAAGTAAAGTAAGTGCTGGACATCTAACATCTCAGTTTCTCTTTCAGTAGAGGAGAGCACTCAAAGCAGAGCACCCAAGGGAGCCCAGGGGTGGGAAGGCAACAAATAGACAGTATTAACATGTGGCAGAACCATCCAGAACTGGGGAGAGGCAACAAAGGTCATCGAAAAGGGTCCTAAAGGGTCCTGTTAACAAGTGTGCTCCCTGTATCTCTAAACTCCACAGCTGGATATCTTCTAGATTGAACAGCACCTCCTTGTGTGCTGTTCCCAAACTGTCTGGCAGACAGAACCTCTTAGAACAATTGTTCCAGGAGACCCTGTAAAGCAACAGTTCTAGGGATTGTCCTTGAGGTGAAACCTTCAGAGATACTGCTCCAATAATGGGAAAGGACAGTTCAAAGAGAGGGACATCATCTTCCCATGATCAGTGGTTACTAATCAGGCTTGTCTCCAGGCCCTCCCTTCTCCCTCCAGAGATCTCTGGTTAAAGGAGAGGTTACCTATCAACATTGTGTTGTTCCCCAGGTATCCCCAAGCCCTCATGTTCTCCCTGGTGCCTCACTTCCCCTAGCTATGCTTTTGCTATGTCCTGCCACCCTGCATGTATCCCAGATCCACTTGTTCTATATACATATTGTTGGAATATAATGAAGTATCTCTGGCCATCAGCCTGGGACCCATTCTTTCCCTGTCATCAACTGAGGGGAATGTCCTTATTCCAAATAAAATGCACTGGGAGATAGAGGCTGACTCTTGCTGATCAGCAAGTTGGCACACCAGATACTTTATTTTAATCTGGCAGTCAGTACTCTGAGGCCATTTTACAAAGACAATTTCAACTAGATTCCTTTTCTTAAGAGAAGTCTTTGGTTTCTCCTTCCCCTACACCTTTGCTGTGCTCAAAACCAAGGAAACATTCAATACACATGGGGAGAGGGAGGCTATTATATTTCTTCAGCCAAAGTCTACTTCATGAAGGAAAGTGGTACCATTGGCAGAAACAAGTCACTGTTCCCAGATTTTAGGAACAGATGCAGATTAGGGCATTAGAGGTAGAGATGGGAAGACTATCAACTGAGTGGAGCACCCCAGTCTATGGTATGAAAGGGAATGTGGGGTTTAGAATAAAGAGGAGTGTCAGATATCCATTAAAACCCTCAGAAACCATTCAACTCCAGGTGCAGTGCTGAAAGCCACCTGGAGAAAGACTTCCTGTAAAGATGACCACTCAAGTAATTATCAGTACTGGAAACAACAACTAGGAGTTTAATTGCAAGTATGCAACATTACATCATTAGTGATGCTTGACATCCAAATCATTGCAATCTGCCAGTGATCCCAGGAGTTCACAATAGCTCAGCTTTGTTTTGTCCATAGTTCATGGCGTACTCGAAGTCTTTAAAGCTGACATGACCATCGGAGTCCTGATCTACTTCCCTGGAAAAATAAAACAGAGAAACATGTACAAGAGCACATAAGAATTATTGTTTCACTATATACCTTTGTGAGAGGCACCTTTTTGTTATTTTTGGGGACACATCTGGTGATGCTCAGCAGTAACTCCTGGCTTTGTGCTCTGGGGTTGCTCATATGGTTCCAGGGATCAAATACCGGCCTTTCATATGCAAAGTATGTATTTGGCAATGGCGCCATCTCTGTCCTTAAGAGGCATCTATTTTTGTTGTTGTTGTTTTATTTTATTTTTTAATATCTTTATTTAAACACCTTGATTACAAATATGATTGTAGTTGGAGTTCAGTCATATTAAGAACACCCACCTTCACCAGTCAATGCAACATTCCCATTACCAATGTCCCAAATCACCCTCCTCCCCACCTCACCCCACCTGTACTCTAGACAGGCTTTCTACTTCCCTCATTCATTCACATTGTTATGATAGTTTTCAGTGTAGTTATTTCTCTAACTGCACTCACCACTCTTTGTGGTTAGCTTCATATTGTGAGCTGGATCTTCCAGCCCTTATCTCTTTTGTCTCTGAGAATTATTGCAAAAATGTCATTTATTTTTCTTAAAACCCATAGATGAGTGAGACTATTCTGTGTCTATCTCTCTCGAGGCATCTATTTTAAGGTAAATACTGATGTCTACTTCTCTTTTATCCTGATATTACGATGGGAAGGACAAGAAGATATCCATTAAAACCCTCAGAAACCATTCAACACATCTGAAGAATGAAGCCAATTGCACAAGTTATGAAAAGCAGGCTTGATCATTCTGTGATCTGTTGCAAAATAACTGTGCATGACATGACAGAAATGTGTAGCCAACAACATCCAGAGAATAACTAATAGTGATGGGAACAGTAATTGCCCTTCTCCACCACACTGACTACATGTTCCTTCTCATGGAATTTGTGTCTGGAAGCTCCAAGGGCAATTTGCAGACAGAGACAATAAATTTAAAATGTTCACCAGTTTTTCGAGATTTTGTTGGCCAGGTTTGACATTCAAGGCAGGTCATTAAACCTCCACGCCAGGGCTTCAGCCTGCCCTTTGGACACAGGATGGTGGTGATGGTGGTGAAGCAAATCTAGCCACCCCCAGGTGGCTCACTCCAGCTCCAGAATTTCTCTCTGGCTTCAATCAGAGACTCAGAAGCTCAGTTAAATCCTCATAAACACTGATTGGCTTTTCTGAGTGGTAAAAATTTAAGCTTTAAGCTGGCTGACACAAGAGTAGGGGAGGAAGGTGGCATCTGTGAATTGTCCTGGTGTATCCACAAAACCATTGAGATGGGGCCAGGTTCCTTAAGTAGAAAGTGAAGAAATGCACTGGAACCAGGCAACGTGCATCAAAAGAATAAAGTGACATGCTTAACTCTAATCAAAGTCATGGTACCTTTAAGGCATATTTATATTTGCTCATTTTTTCCTATCTCTGCCTCTCAGGGCACTTTCCTTGAGCAAAAAGGAAGCATTCCCACAAATGCACCAGGTGTTCTAACAATTTTTAAAAAAAGCTGCCAGACACCCCTTGTTGCAATAACTTGAGATTATTCCCTCATTTCTTTCTATATATTAATCTCATACAAAGCTACATTTAAAAAAAAAAAGATTTTAGGGGCTGGAGAGATAGCACAGTGATAGAGTATTGGCTTGCATGCAGCCTATCCAGGACTGACAGTGGTTCGAATCCTGGCATTCCATATGGTCCCCCGAGCCTGCCAGGAGTAACCCCTGAGCACCACTGCCCCCACTGGGTGTGACCCAAAAACAAAACAAAAACAAAAAAAAAGGTTTTAGATTTTATTTGAAGTAAATTGGAAAAATACAGGGGTGTTTTAATAAGGCAATAAATTAATCTTATTTGCTTTGAAATATATGATGTAGTTGTTTCATTTCTTACAATAGCTACAGAACTCATTTCTCTGGCAAAAAAACAACCACAATTATAAGTGCTGACCAAAGCACACCTAGTAATTGCATGAACACATTGGAAAGTGCCCCTGAACAGGTAGAAGATATAAAGGGAAAAAATTATGTAAGAACAATAAAAAACAAATCACTGAGTATGTTTAATGACTTTTCTGATTTTCCCCAAGGGTTAGCTCCAGTCAGTGTCATACAGATTAGCTAATACTGACCTAGAGGTCTATAGTCTTCCTGGTTAAAAATGAGTAGAGCAGTCTAGAGAGATAGGTTAGTGGGCTGAAGGTCATGAATTGCAAGTAGGATCTTCAAGCACTGCCAGAAATGAATCCTGAGCACCAAGCCTAAAGCAGTACCTGATATTGTCAGACCCAGAAACACCAAAAGTTGAGAAGAAATTAAAAAATGAAACGAGAAGCTATGTGTCTTTTGGCCACATGTATTTTTTCTTTGGGGGAAATGTCTGTTCATTTCTTCTCTCCATATTTGGATGTTGTCAGATTTTCTTTCTTGCTAAGCTGTTCCTTGTATATCACAGAGGTTAACCACTTATCATATGGGTATTTGGTAAATGGTTTCTCCCATTCCATGGGAAGTCTTTGTATCCTAGTCACCATTTCCTTTGAGGTGCAGAAGCTTTTTAGTTTATGCTCCATATCACCAAGCATCAGGAAGATGCAAATCAAAACAATGATATATCTTACACCACAGAGACTGGCACACATCACAAAGAACAAGAACAATCAGGTCTAGAGCTAAAAGGGATAGAAAGGGACTCTCATTCACTGCTGGTCGACTGGTCCAGTCTTTTTAGAAAACAATATGGATATTTCTCAAAAAAAAAAAAGAAATTGAGCTTCCATATGACCCAGCAATACCACTCACAGAAATACATCCTAAGAGTACAAAAACACCATGTAGAAAGCCCTCTTCATACCTATGCTCATTGCAACACTATTCACAACCAGAATCTGGAAACAACCTGAGTAAGTGCCTGAGAACATATGAGTGAGTAAACTTTAGTATATCTACACAATGGAATACTATCTAGCAATTAGGAAAAACGAAGTCATGAAATTTACTTATTCATGGATGGATATGGAGAGTATTATGCTGAGCAAAATGAGTCAGAGGGAGACAGATGAAATAATCTCACTCATTTGTGGGATATAAGAAAAGATAGTATGGTATAGATACCTAGAGATAATAGATGAGTGTCAGGAGGACCAGTTGATGGTAGAAAGCTTTGACATATAGTGGAGCAGTGCAGTTAGGATAGAAAATGGCAATGATTATTTAAAAATGATCACAGGACAAGAACTGGGTGCTGAAGGAGATAAAGTTATAGACATGATACCCCTTCAGCAACAATATTGCAAGCAACAGTATCTGAAAAAATAGGAGGAGAGAGTTGGGAGAGAGATAAAGAGAGAGGGAAAGAGGGAGAGAGAGAGAGAGAGAAAGAGAAAGGTGTCTACCAAACAGGCACGAGGGAGGAAAGTAGAAGGGAAACTGGGGACTTTGGTGGTGGCATGAAATGTGCACTGGTAAGGGTGTTGTACACTGCGTTTTGAACCACTGTCCTTCTGCATGCCAGGCAAATGCCCTACCTATCTCTCCAGCCCCATCCGTCTTCATTTTTAACTTTAATTGTATTTATGAAGGACCCACACGGATGCATCTCAGTTGTCCAAACAAAGTATTTATTTAAAAAAAAGGAAAATGTGTTGAACAGGATAATGAATGATAAGTTACAATTCTTTGTGGGGAAGACACAATCTATAGCAACCCATGGCATGCTTTTGTGGACTTCTGTGGTTGATGTGAATCGTATTTTGTTGAAACAACAGATGGTATCAACCATGACACAGAGTTTTTAAGGCAAGAATTGGCCCAAGGAACAGAGCCACTAATCACTATAATAGTTTTAAAGCAGGCTTTTAAAATATTGAATTCTAAAATAAACTTTCTGAATATTTCATGCCCAAGTCTCTGAAGTCGGTAATGGTTCTGAATAGAGTGATGATAATTTTTCATTCTTTTGAAGTAGAGAAAATCCCTACTTCTTGGCCCCAGGGCAAAACCATGATGCAGTGTGTTCGTTAGTACAAAATGATTGCAGGCGGCAGAGACCATTCTTCTCATTTCTTCTTTTGGTAAAATATACATGACAATTTCATGCTGTACAGGACCCAACACACAATGTCAGCTGTCTTTGGAGGGATTAACAATAATCAGCATCACATGTTGCTGATGACAGAAAAGAAATCATCCCTTTTATTCAGTTAGATCACTGATGAGTCTTAATATTGCCTACATACACCCCCCCCCCCCCCAAGGAATGGGATTAGATAGTCCTTTTTGTCTTTCCTCTCTGAACTGGAAGGGTTGAACTATAAGTCTCAAAGGGTGAGTTAAGTGGATAGCCTTAAAAAATAATGTTCAGAATAAACCACTTCCAGGATTTGAGGAGGCGGTATGTTTATTCACTTAGTGAGATGCTGATGCTTACAGAAAAGGGGGACCTTTGATTGATTTTCCCAGCAAGTAACCCTTATTGTAATTGTATTAACTTCTTTTTTTCTTCCTTGATGTTTTTGCCAGAGCTTTCCATCATAAAAGGGGCACAGTAGAATCAAGATGTATTAAAATGGAAAGGTTGATTTTGGAGGTACAAAGTAGCATTTTATTTTTGTCTAGAAAGGGAGGTGTTGTTGTTTTTATTTAGAGTGAAATCTGTCTTCTGTTGTGATGCTGTTCCTGAACCACCTGGCAGATGGAACCCCTATTTGTTCCATCTATTTGTGCCTGGGGACTCCATTGAGCAACTGTTCCAGGGATTCTTCTTAAGGTTGGAAACTACAGAGACACCACCGAAGCAGAGATGGGGATGGACAGCACAAAGAAGGGTGTCATCACCTCATAATTCTTAATTGGTTTTGA
>PVKC010051310.1:0-10438 GCA_004027635.1 Crocidura indochinensis
AACAGGATATATCAATGCCCTGCAGTGATCCAAACAGATGGTCTTCATCCCATCCTGGGATCCCTGGGGTAGCCTGGGTGAAGGGAACCTTCCTGGGTCATGAATCTTGAAAGTAGACAAAGAAGGTTCGGATTTCCTTTGGATGGATGGTGACAACATGGTCTCCCTCTGGCTTTTTGTGAGGTCTGGATTTGTCTAGAAGAAAGGGTGACCCATCAGGCACCACACCTGGGTGCCACCTGCCTCTCAGTCCTCCCTCCTGCATCACAATCAGATTGAGATTAAAGTGACGGAGAGCTAGAGTGGACCGCCCCCAGTAGCGCTTCTGGGGGGCTGCTCTGCATGCATGAGCTTGCCCAAGAACTGTTCCAAGTAGTTAATATCATTCTGGTACCACTTGCTTCATTGACCCCACATTTCATGACAGAAAATCCAATATATTCATCAATTTTTCCTGCACTTAATTCATCCACTCACTGGCCCCTCTAACCATCATCCTTAGCCCACTCTTCCTTCCATCCAGCCAACCACACTTACATACCTCCTTCCATCCACCTATTACCCTTCTTTCTGGGTGCGGTACTTTGGTGCTCAGGACTTACTCCTGGCCCTGTTCTTATAAATCACTCCTAGGGGCTGGAGAGATAGTATGGAGGTAGCTCATTTGCCTTGCATGCAGAAGGACAGTGGTTCGAATCCCAGCATAACCATATGGTCCCCTAAGCCTGCCAGGGGCAACTTCCGAGCATAGAGCCAGAAGTAAACCCTGAGCACAGAGGGGTGTGTTTCGAGAAGGACTGGCACTAGGACTGAATTGGGTGGAAGTGTGAGAAGGACTCTCCAGGAAGGAGAGGAGGACCAAGATGCTGTGGACAGAAGGGACAGCACCCCCAAGGGTGGCAAGGAAAAAGGTCCTGGTGGTGACTGAAGCTGGGTCTCTGCATGGCTCTGCTGTCACCAGGGGAGGGCTGGTGTGTGTCATTTGAGAACAATTATTAGACACACTTGCTCAAAGGCCTCTGCCAGTCCTTTCAGATGGGTGCTGTCCACTACTTAACCAGACTCCCAGAGCAGAAACTGGGCTTCCCAGGCTCACATAGCCTGTGAGGAGTAGAGAGGGAACTGACTAGCTTTTCAACCCTCTGGGTGGAGACAGGAAATGACTGGCGGGGTCTGGACTCAGGGCACCCAAACCTCTGTTTTGATCTGACCGCTGCTGCGTCCTCCACCTCCAGCGCTGCATGCTGTCCATGGCCCAAGTGCCTGTGAGGGAACGTTCCTCCACCTTCCTCACTGTACCCAGTCCTCGCAACACCCACTGCAGGAGACACGATGGAGTGGGGAGGGCACCCTGAGACCCAGGTCTGAATGGAGAACTTTCCACACCAGGCACTTCATGGCCTCATCTCTCAGACTCTCAACAACTTCACTGCAGAGACATTCTCTTTCCGACTGTGGTAATAATATCCAGAGACAATAGAAATGAGAGCTAGGGGGTCCAGATGGCCCATGGTAGGAAACTTGTCACAAAGAGCAGAGAGTGCAATTAGGGCAGAGAAGGGACCACTAAGACAACGAGAGATTGAAATGATCACCCTGGACACAAACAGGGTACTGGAAGGAGATAAAGTGATATGCATGATACCACTTCATTAACAGTATTGCAAACCACAGAGTCTAAAAGTGGGGTTGGGGGAAAGAGAAGATGAAGAGAGAGAGGAAGGAGAGAGAGAGAGAGAGAGAGAGAGAGAGAGAGAGAAGAAAATGATGTCTGTCCCTGAGGAAGGAAGGGAAGAGATTTAACAAAAACCCAAAGCACAGCCTACAGTCACCCACTGGAAAAATTTTAAAACAATTGATTACCCAAGACGTAGGCAGAGAAGTTAACAGGAACTCTCAGAATGATATAGGAATAATAATAATGATAATAATAATAACAATAATAATAATAATAATTCCTGAGCCAAAGTTCAGGACTACACACTTGGGGTGAATTGGTCAAACCTTCACAAAGAACTCATTATCCTGCACCCCCTTTCCAAAGAGCTGGGGAAGAGGGGCCCCTCATCACTCCTCACATCAGGGCAAGTTCCTCTGCTGAGTTTTCCAGTTGGAGAAACAGTGATCTTCCTTTGGTGACCAGTTTTCAGAACAAGAAGCAGAACTGCCTGGGTCTAAGTGAAAGTCTCAGGCTGGAGAGAGGGAGACAGGCTTCCCCTTGAGCCCCAAACCCCCAGAGGTGCTCTTGGTGAGTGCTCCCTGATCTGGCTCTGCTTTAAGGATGTTTCTAGGGAAGATTTTCATACTGTCCCTCCCTCCAGAGCATCCTCTACTGAGTCAAGCCCTGGGGTCTTGGGGTAGGGGTGGGTGGGTGCAATTTACCTTTAGGTTCAGTGTCACAGACTGAGACAGGACCGGATCCTCCCCTTTCTCAAACAGGTGGTGGAGACGCAGCAGAACGCGCTGCAGGTTGGGACTGGCCTCTTCCCAGGGGCCTTCAGGGACAGGAGAAGGCAGTGAGATCCACCCACCCACCCCCAGGGCTCAGGGTAAGCCTCGGATCTGCACAGTCCCCTCCACATTCCACCCTCACATCCCCAACTTGCAGTCAAGGACACAGAGGGCCAAGCAGCAGCAAGCAGCAAGCAGGAGGAAGGGTCCAAGCCGTCCCCCCTCACCAGTTCGAAGTAGCTGCTTCAGAACTGAGTTGAGTTCTGAACAGCCTCTCCTCTCATTTCAGCTCCCCGTGGGGGTCAGCAGGGCCTGATCTCCGGGACCCTCTTCCCTGCACCATACCCCAGAGGTCAAGCTGAGGAGATGCAGCCCCAGAAACAGCCTGAGGGAAGAGTGCCTGGGGCTACCGCAGGTCAGAGATAAGTGCAGGTGGCAGAAGAGGCTCCCACCTGCAGGCGCAGAGGACCAGCACGCTTTAACCTGCAGCACTGACGGGGCAAGCTGGGTTTTCAGCCACACTCCCACCATATAGTGGGGTCTCCAATATCAGTGAGACTGGGTATCATTACCGAGGGAGATCCAAATGCAGAGGGCAATAAGGGACAAGGAGTGAGAGGAGATGGTCTGGTCTCTGCAAGGAACTGACAGCCCCTGGCATTCATGTCTCCTAAACCTGGGCTCACAGGGGACCCAGTTCTGCACATCGCCCCAGGCCTCTTGAGTTGAATCAGAGTTGGCAGACAACAAACAAGTGCCCCATCACAAGGGGGACTGACGTGGTTGCTTTTCAGACCCGGAAACAGAGCCCCAAGCTGGGGAGGAGGATGAGGGATCCTGGTCACCCCCAGCCTCTCAGTGGGTCCCTGTCTCCTCATTTGTCAGGAGAGAGATCCATCTGGCGTCTTGGCAGATCACGATGACTCAGAGGGGGTCCCACTGCCTGGCACTGTGTTGGAGTAAAAGGGGATACAAGTGGGGGCCTTTGCCCTGCCCACCTTCCTTGAGCCTCTGCAGGTGCTCTGTATGGTTGCTGCTATACTGCCAGCCAGGGATGCTCAGTGTCTGCATGTGGAGGCTCAGGGGCAGCGTCACAGCCGGTTGCTGTCTATGGCTTTGGAGAATCGGGATAAAATCTGTAGGCAGAGGGACGGAAGGTGGCTGAGGGTCCAGCTGTCCCTCTCTGTACTTTAAAGCCAGGCGAATGTCGAAAGTGCTTCCAAAAAATGAAAAACTTGAAGTGAACCTGGTCAGGAAAGGTTTTATGGCTTGACTTGCACATGTTGTTGACAACTGTTTCAGTATTTAAAGGTCTATGTTGATGCTGCCAATTCCATGGGACTAAGGAATGGCAGGAGAAATAGTAGTGAGTCTAAAGAAGATAAAATAATCTGTAACAAAACCGTTTTACATCTCTTCTTGTTTGTTTGTTTGTTTGTTTTTGGCCACACCCTACAGCACTCAGTGGTTACTCCTGGTTCTCTGCTCAGAAATTGGTCCTGGCAGGCAGAGAGGGACCATATGGGATGCCGGGATTTGAACCAATTTCGGCCCTGGGTCAGCCACTTGCAAAGCAAACACCTTACCGCTGTGCTATCTCTCCGAGCCCTTCTCATTTCTTTTTGAAGTTTTTTTTTGATCCACACGTGGCAGCACTCAAAGTTACTCCTAGCTCTGCACTCAGAAATTATTCCTGGCTGGGGCTAGAGCTGTGGCGCGCAAGTGGTAAGGCATCTGCCTTGATGCGTTAGCCTAGGACGAACCCAGGTTCAATCCCCAGGCGTCCCATATGGTCCCCCAAGCTAGGAGCAATTTCTGAGCACATCGCCAGGAGTAATCCCTGACTGTCACTGGGTGTGCCCCCCCTAAAGAAAAAGAAAGAAATTTTTCCTGGCAGGCTCAGGGGTGGAGGGGACACATATGGGATGCCAGGTTTTGAACTCAGGTTGACCACATGCAAGGCAAACACCCTACCCATTGTGTATCACTCTGGCCCTTCCATCACTTTTTTTTGTTTGTTTGGTTTTTGGGTCACACCTGGCAGTGTTCAGGGGTTATTCCTAGTTCTACACTCGGAAATCACCCCTGGCAGGCTTGGGGGACCATATGGGATGCCGGGATTCAAACCACCATCCTTCTGCATGCAAGGCAAAAGCCCTACCTCCATGCTATCTCTCCAGTCCCTCCTTCACTTTTTGTTTGAGTATTCTCTGTATTTCAGACTCTACAGATTTCTTTATAACAACCTCCACTTTCACTTGTCACACCAATCAAGGACTGAGGGCACTTGCCTTGAACAGCTGACCTAGATTCAATCCCTCCCAACACCCCCAAAAGTGATTCTGAGAGCAGAGCCAGGAGTAAGCCCTGAGCACCAACTTATATGGCCCCCAAACAAAAAAAAAAGTCAGTCTTGGCAATGTAGGGCCATCAAAATGAAGAGACATGGCAGCAGGTCACATGATCAAACAAAGATGAGGGGAGAAAGAGGTGGCCAGAAGCCAATGTGTAGGTGGAGAAGGGGTTAGTTCGGGCTGTGCCCTTTCTGCCTATGAAAACTTGAGGCACCCCTGAGCCTTTCTGCACCTCACCTGCCCTCTGAGAACAGAAGTGCTGGGCCTGAGGCCATTGAGGTGCCTCTGACCTGAGACTGCTCAGATGACCCAAAACTTCACAACCTCTGGCATGACAGACCCCAGACTGAAGGCTTCCCTTACTGTGCAATGCTCTCAGCAGCACCACGGGCCGGTGCTGCAGAGCCAGTCTGCTCCTGTGGTGCAGAGCAGTGGTGAGTGACTGGGGTCCCAGCAGAAGCCAGAACACAGGGCTGGCCACAGAGGAGTCGTCCAGCGTCAGGTTGACCTCGTTCATCCAGTCACTGTTGACCCACAAGCGGCGGTGCAGCATGACCTGCAGGATGGGACAGAGGAGTCTGAAAGCCCCTTGTCCCTGGACAGCCTCAGGGTGCCCGTGTGGTGACCTACCTCCACCTGCCCATTGCCCTGGCTGGACACGCCATGGGCCTGATCCGACAGCACTACCAGCCGACTGTGGTGATCCTGGATGAAGGCTGTTTGCACCATGGGGTGGTAATTCTGTAGGGAGCACGGGAATCGCAGGTTGTGATAAAGGGACCCAGCCATGGCCAGCAAAGGCCATGCTATGCCCACAAGTACAACAGGGCATACCTGTGCAATGTTATTTTTCACAGAGTTCCTGTAGTACCTCTCCTGCATCTGGTAGCCATTGCTGTCAGTGTAGAGAACCTGCTTCGTGTCCAAGTTGGTGCTGGTCCTCAGAATGACTTCACGGTTCACTTCCAGGGGCCCCACCTGGAGACTCTGCTCGATCCGGTGGCACAGAAGCTCCGTGCTAAAGCCCGGAGGAACGAGCACCAGCCGGGAGATGATGGCATAGCTATGGTATTTGTCCTCCTTAGATCTTTGTGGGGAGGGAAATCAAAAAATAAGGACTGGCCTACCTCACTGTATATCTGAAATTCAACTATGAAGGACTCTGTAGATCACAATTGTTTCAATAAAAAAAAAAAATTGGGGCCCGGGAAATAGCATGGAGGTAAGGCGTTTGCCTTTCATGCAAAAGGTCATCGGTTCGAATCCTGGTGCCCCATATGGTCCCTCGTGCCTGCCAGGAGCAATTTCTGAGCATGGAGCCAGGAGTAACCCCTGAGCACTGCCGGGTGTGACCCAAAAACCAAAATAAATAAATAAATAAATAAATAAATAAATAAATAGAATAAATAAAAAAATTTAAAATAAGGACTGGGGAATCAGAGCAATGGTGCAGTAGTAGGGCATTTGCTTTGCAGCAGCTGATCTACGTTCGACACCCCAGCATCCCATATGGTCCCTAAACCAGGAGCAATTTCTGATCACATAGCCAGGAGTAATCCCTGAGCATTACCAGGTGTCACCCAAAAATCAAAAACCAAAAAATAATAATAAATAAATAAGGACTGTATCTTTAGGAAGCCACCCCTGTTGCATGCCCATCTGGTCATTCTTCCTCCTTCCTCCTTCCTCCCTCCCTGCATTCATTCCTTCTGTCCCACATTCCATTCATTCTTCTCTCCTTCCTGCTCAGCTTGGATCAGATTCACCCAGGAGCCTACTAGCTACTGAAATGGGCAAATGTGAGACTGTGGTCATGTGTCACATCTGACCAGGTCTGGTAGAAATGTCTGACCAGTCACTGAAAAAACAAGGGCTCTCAGGGGAGTGAGGCATGGCTCTGAGTGGTCCTGTTCAGCTCTGAACTCTAAGAGCAGCAGTGAGATAGAGTCAATGCAGAGCCAGGCTGTAGAGACCAGAGCAATCATGTCTTAATCAAACTTGCATGAGCCCACAAGGTACATGTACTCAGTACAAAACTGGGTGCTGGACATCTGAAGTAAAATGTCACTGCCCCACCTAGTGCTCTCCAGAAACACACATTAGAAGCTAATCTCACTTGTAGAAATATTGCTGGATCTCAGTCACAATGTTCCCAAACACGATATTCATTGCCACGTAATTCCAGGCCGGCTTTGCAGCATTGCTGGTCGAGAATTTGTAGTGATCAGAAATCGAACCATTTTCCGAACTTTTGTCAGGATGGTACTCCAGGAAGTCTTGAGTCACAAGCACGGTCCGCTCACTCTTTCTGCAGAGGCAGGAGTGACAGCAGCAGCATCCTCATAAATTATGGACTCTCAACCATGTTGTAGCCCAGGAGAAGCCTCCCTCAACGGGCACTCCCTGGGAACCAGCCCACAAGAAGGTGCCCTTTTTAGACACTGGTGAAAACCTCAGAAGATTTAACTCCTGGTTCTACTTCATGTACATCGGCCCCAACAAAAGCCAACATAAGACCACATTCCTTTCTTGCCCCAGCAAAGATGGCCAAGGAGAGACCAGGATGCCTGGCAAGTTCCCAAAAGCAGAGGATCAGGGGCTGGAGTGGTAGGACATTTGCCTTTCATGCAGCCAACCCAGGAAGGACCTGGGTTTGATTCCCAGCATTTGATTCCTTGCAAGCAGTCGATCCAAGACCAAAAGTGGTTGGTTCAAATCCCGGTGTCCCATATGGTCCCTCGTGCCTGTCAGGAGCTATTTCTGAGCAGAAATAGCCAGGAGTAACCCCTGAGCACCCCGGGTATGGCCCCCCAAAAAAATTTTCCATCTCTCAAAGAGCCCTCTTCCAGCTAAAGTACACTTGTCCTTTAGGTCCTAAGTCAGGATAAGTTTGAACAAAAAGACATTAGGCATGGACAATGCAGAGGGTAACTCCAGGGTCCGAAATAAATGCAAAACAATGTGAGCCGGCTCATAGATCCCAACCACTTCCCAAATTGCCCTTCCAGCCTGAAACAAAGGCATCTCCAGCCAATGACTGAAACACTCTAATTTCTTTTGTTTTTCTATCTCCTTGGGTGTCTTTTTGTCTCATTCTCTGTAATAAACCCCCACTGAACAGAGGTGTCAAACAAGCTGGTTCTAGACAGTGATGCTCTTTGGAGCCCTGCTCTTCCATACCCTCTGTTCTAGGACTAAAGAAATCAAGCCTCACTTGCATACAATCGCTAAGACTCACACTTCCTAGAAATGAAATTTCTGAACAGGAAGGACTTGCACACAGCACACAACACACTGAGGTCATACCCCAGGAAAACAGGGAGGGAGTGGAGTTCTCGGCATGGGTGAAATACACAGGAATCAGAGGACACTGCCTCAGCCTCAGAGGCAGGCATGGCTTCACCTCACCTCTCCAAGATGCTATGCATTAGGTTAGTGTCCTGATCCAGGAACACTGTGTAGCAGTCATTCTGTACGGAGACCAGGTGCTTGTCACTGGGCCCCGTGACTGTTCTTCTCTTTCGGTCAAAATATCTTGGAGCATATATGTTGAGATGGGCCTTCTTGTTGTGATGGATATTGTAATGCTGATAACTCAGACCTGGGATGGTGGTCACCATGTGGACATCATAGTGGGATGGGGTTTTCTCTGACTTCTGCACCTGCAAGTTCTGGGGTCAGGATGGAAAAAGGCATCAACACCAAGAGAAGAGAATTCTATTCAGGGTCCCTCAGCTTATACAGCACCCTGGTTGAGAGCACAACCTGAGAAGAAGCAGGATCTCTCTCATCTTCTAACTGAGCTCCAGTCTTTGCACCCTCTCTGCTCACCACAGTCCAGTCCCCATCCTCGCCCTGCTCCTCTTCCCAGTGAGACTGGCTGCCACAGTCACTGCCACTGCCACCTCTTCTGGGTAGGCCCTGGCTGGACCAGAAGTGGCACAGGAATGGCAGGTGCTCCCACTCTTACCTGAGGGGGCACAGGATTTCCCAGATGGTCCGTGACACTGATCTGGGAGAAACCCACAGTGAGGGTGATGATGGTGGTGATGTTCCAGGCCAGAGGGTTGTAGATCATTGCCATGTGCCCAACATTGTCCAAACCTGCACTCAAAGACCCAACTCCATAGTGAGTGGTTGGTTCACATAACACAGCCTATCTATAAGGGAAACTGAGGCAGCTGGGACCCGACTTAGCAGAGCTCAGGAATCCGAGGAAAAAGACCTGAGCACAAGTGATATCCCTACACCAAGTGGACCACAATGCATTGCTTCCTTTCAGGAAAGACTAAGGAAACATGCCATGTTTTCCTCACACTGAGGGTGCTTATTCTTACCACACCCACTACCTGCCAGCACACTTCCCTGATGCAGAAACAAATGACAGAGGAGATTCAGCTGCCTGAAGAGAACCTGAAGTCCAGTTTCTAAGAACCTAGTCTCAAAGCTTGAGTGATGAGCAGTAAGGAGCAGGGGCCATGATCCACTGCAACCTGGACTGAGTGGAGCAGCCCCCATCCTTGCCCCTGAGGTCCCTGTGATATCCCTCGGTAATCATTTGTTCCAGGACCATTCAGGAATAGGTCTGTGCCCATGTCTGATGACCTTGAGTCATGAACATATCATACACTCTGTCACCTGTCTAGTTTATGGGCAAATGCCTTTTTTTTTTTTTGATTGGTTTTGTTTTGGGACCACATCCAGCAGTACTCAGGAGTTACTCCTGGTTCTCAGCTCAGGAATCACTCTTGATGGTTCAGGGAACCATATGGGATGCCAAGGACCAAACTGTGTGCAATGCAAGTGCTCTCCCACTGTGCTACCTCTCTTGGCCCAACAAATGCCTTTTTGACTACATACTTGTACCTTGCTTGTAAAGGTTGCCCCCACCTGCCACGTGGCTGTCTCCCTGATAACCACATCCCTGGGCTCCTTTCCCCCCACCTCATGCCTGTGGGCAGGAAAATGTCACGTCACATCCCAGCTATCCAGGTGTCAGGTTAGATGGTGAGGGACAGACTTAGAAAGAGGAGAATCAGTTCAGTGGACAATGAGCTGAAGTGAGAGTCCTCAGGGATGCTTAGTCTGCCTGTAGTGAAACAATATGCACAAGCCAACACAGGGAACATCCATCACCTTCACTCAGATCTTCATGGTTTCAGGACCCTTAGGAAGGGAGGTGTGTGATGAGCTATCCCCGACACCCTCTCATTCAGAGAGCTTTGCTGGAGGGAAGGGGGTGCGTGCCCACATTGAGCTCAGGATGGAATGGAACTAAGCAGCACTTCCCATGTCAAGGGCAGGTCCACACTATGATGCAAACAAACAGACAAGTCTAGCCTTTTGTGGGAAACAATAGAGACAATCTTCAAAGCACTAACAATTGAGTTGACCCAACAATACTGCTCCTGGTAATACATCGTAGGACCCAAAAGTACAATGCAGAAAAGGCATCTGCATTCCTATGCTCATTGCAACACTGTTCACAATAACCAGAATCAGGAAACAACCCAAGCGCCAAGACAAATGGTGGCTAAAGAAACTGTGGTACATCTACACAATGGAATACTATGCAACTTTTAGGAAAGATTAAGTCATGAGATTTTCTTAGACATGGATAGATATTATACTGA
>PVKC010051311.1:0-10439 GCA_004027635.1 Crocidura indochinensis
TTTTTTTTTATATTAATATCTTTATTTAAACACCTTGATTATAAATATGATTGTGGTTGGGTTTCAGTCATATAAAGAACACCCCCCTTCACCAGTGTAACATTCCCATCACTAATGTCCCAAAGCTACCTCCCCACCCCACTCTCGCCTGTACTATAGACAGGTTTTCTACTTCCCTCATTCATTCACATTGTTATGATAGTTCTCAGTGTAGTTATTTCTCTAACTTCACTCACCAGTCTTTGTGTGAGCTTCATGTCGTGAGCTGGATCTTCCAGCCCTCCTCTCTTTGTCTCTGAGAATTATAGCAAAAATATCTTTTTTTTTTTTTTCTTAAAACCCATAATAGATGAGGGAGACTATTCCCTCATCTCCCTCTGCCTTATTTCACTCAGCACAATATACATAATATACATCCATGTAGAGGAAAATTTCATGACTTCATCTCTCCTGATGGCTGCAAGTATCCATTCATCTGTTGAAAGGCATTTTGGTTGTTTCCAGAGTCTGGCTATTGTAGATAGTGCTGCAACGAATATAGGTGTGAGGAAGAGATTTTTGTATTGTATTTTTGTGTTCTTAGGGTACATCCCTAGGAGTGGTATAGCTGAATCGTATGGGAGCTCAACTCCCAGTTTTTAGAGGAATTTCCATATCGATTTCTAGAAAGGTTGAACTAGACGGCATTCCCACAAGCAGTGAATAAGAGTTTCTTTCTTTCCACATCCCCGCCAACACTGCTTGTTCTAATTCTTTGTGATGTGTGCCAATCTCTGTGGCGTGAGATGATACCTCATAGTTGTTCTGATTTGCATTTCCCTGATGATTAGTGATGTGGAACATTTTTTCACATGTCTTTTGGACACTATTGCAATTCTTTTTTTGTTTTTGTTTTTGTTTTTGGGCCATACCCGGCGGTTCTCAGGGGTTACTCCTGGCTGTCTGCTCAGAAATAGCTCCTGGCAGGCACGGGGACCATATGGGACACCGGGATTTGAACCAACCACCTTTGGTCCTGGATTGGCTGCTGGCAAGGCAAACGTCACTGTGCTATCTCTCCGGGCCCACTATTGCAATTCTTACTTGAAAACTGGACACAAACATTTCTCACACCGTGGCTTTGCATGCCAGGTCTATGAGAATGAAACAGCCACTTCTGGCACTCTGCTGGCAGCATCTGGAGGCCCTGTCCTCCTGCCCCATGTGACTCAGGACCCCCAACATAGAAGCCACTGGTTACTTTGCAGCCCCAGCTGCCCAGAGCCAAGGAAGCCCAGCACATGCATCCTGAAGCTCAGAGCTGGGGCAGGAGGCCAGGTCCTTGCACTCGTGTGGACGTCGGGAGCCTGCTAACGAGGACCCCTCCTGCTGGCACTGCCACAGAACGCTCCTGTGGCAGCTGCAGCTGGCACTGGCCTGCTGAGCCAGCACCTGGTCATAGCAGCGAGACCCAGAGAGTCTGGGGCACAGAGCCCAGCAGCCCCCCCACCTTTGTACCCCCCCCCATTTGTTGAGATCAAGGCAGGGGAAAAGGGGTTGTGCCAGTCTGAAGTAGGGATGATAGGGCTGGGTGCATGTGGGGTGTGAGGAGGGGGCAGCACCAATACTGTGACTCTAGTCACCCACCAGTCGCACAGCCTGGCAGGAAGAGCAGGGATGGAGGTGACACAGATCCTGGTGGCTTTGTACTTGCAGCCACACTTGCAAGCGGGACCTCAGGGAGGTCTATGGAAATCCCTACTCTTGTCTGTAATAAGATCCAGGACTCTGGGCTATCTGCACCTCAGAAGCCCCAGCCACTGTTGTGTGGAAGCCACGGATGTGGATGGGGCAGGAGGGCATCTGGGACAACATCTTGTGGTGCACAAAGGGAGAAGCCTTCATTACCCCCCTAGGTTTTATGAAGGCCCCTCCTAGGCATCTGCCAGGCCCCCTGCAGAGTTTCTGTCAACCTCCCACATCTGTGTGTGCACAATAAATGCCAGTCAGCCTGCTGCTTTCCCCAGCCCACCACATCCTGATCTGGACTCTAGGAGACAAGTGGAGGGTGAGCTAAGGGTCTGCAATGCTGGCTCAAGGCCACCATAGATAGGAAGCCAAGGACAGCAGTCAGTGTCTATCTACTGGAATAAATCATTTCAGGACAAATGCCAGCCACTGCACCCCTAGGTAGAGCTGACCCAGCCCAGCAGGTGACAATGCACTAGATGGTGATTCCTCTCATGGCAGAATTCACACAGAGGTCATAGCTGAGGGAGGGGCATCATGGGTGCAGATGCCAAATGCAAGTGCCCAGGTGGCTGCAGGATTAATAACATCTGGATGGTCAGACCCACCCACACCTGGGAGGGGTCAGAGGTTTGGAATAAAGGTGTTTCCTGGGGAGAAGGGAAGGCAGAAAAAGGAGCACGGAATCATGGAGAGCAGTAGGAAAGCTGCTTGTAAAAGGCGTAGAATAGAGGAAATGCACATGGTGGTTAGAGCCGTGAAATAAAGCTGGTTGACTCCTGACACTTTGACTGCCTGTGAATTTCTACACCGTTATCCTGCGCTTTCGAACCTGCTGGTGGAAGGGGTAAAGACGCCCTTCAGAGAAAGGCCTCACCCCAACTAAGGATCTTATATTTTATATTTATACAACATAGGATCAACCTCTAGTCTCCCCCTAGATCCCCCCAAGCCTTACCACCCATCAGTCCCCCAAGCCTCTCTTCCCAAAGGAGTACCCAGGCTTCTGGTCCCACCAACCCCAACAAGAGTTGTAAAGCCTCAGGACTTCCCTGACATCACAGTGAGGATGTTTAAGGATGTTTAATGAGCTCAGAGAAACAACGGCACACAGGGAGTCCTCAAAGTACGAGAAAGAAGGAAAGTAGAAACAAGTAAAATATAGTTAGAAATGACTAAAACTAAGAGTAAGAAAGGCAACAAGACAGGGCCAGAGAAATAGTACAGTGGGTAGGGCACTACTTTACATACAGCTGACCCAGGTTCGATCCCCAACATCCCATATGGTCCTTGGAGCACAACTAGGAATGATCTCTAAGCACTGCAGGGTTTTGTGTAGCCCAAAAAGAAATGAAGAAGGAGGAGGAAAAGGGAGGAGGAAGAAGGGTATTGGGGGGGGGGGCAAGGAGGAGGAGGAGGAGGAAAAAAAAAAAACAGAGGGTCTGAGCAGAATACTAGCCTCTGAGGAAAAGATTACCCAGATGAGATACAGAAAACTTCTAAAAAAATTAAATGGAAGATAGAAATAAGCCTGAAAAAAAAAAATTTCTGGGTCTGACCAGAATCTCCTTAGTCTCTCTTGTTACATTTTTGTTTTATTTTGCAGACCATACCTGGTGGTACTCAGAGTTTACTCCTGGCTCAGAAATCACTCCTGGTGGTTTTGGCACGATATGGGATGCCCAGGACAGAACTCAGGTTGGTTGCCTGCAAGGCAAATGCCCTACCCAATGTGCTATCGCTATGGCACCCCTAGTTACATATTTAAGAAAATAAAAGCAAGGATTAGAAAGATAATACAGCGGGTAAAGACTTGCCTTCCACGTGGATTCTGGGCGTCCCATTTGGTTCCCAAAGTCTGCCAGGAGTGATTCTTGTACACAGAGCAGGAGTAGCCCCAACAGAAAAACATTAAAACAAACAAACAAAAAAAGACGGGCCATTGCTTTGTATGCAGCTGGCCAGGGTTTGATCCCCAGCATCCCATATTGTCCCCTAAGCTTGCCAGGAGTGATTTCTAAGTGCAAAATCAGGAGTAACCTGAGTGCCTCTGATGTGGCCCCAAAATGAACAAACAAAAGACTTTGGGGCTGGTGCAATAGCACAGTGGTAGGGCGTTTGTGTTGCAAGCAGCCTGTTTAGGACAGTCCCGAGTTTGATCCCTGGCATCCCATAGGGTCCCCTAAGTCTGCCAGGAGTGATTTCTGAGTGAAGAGCCAGGTGTAACCCCTGAGCACCTTCGGGTGTGGACACCCCCAAAATGACGGCACACTATATTATATATTTATTATATTTTACATATTACTAATTAGTTACTTCTTTTCCTTTTCTTTTTGGGCCACACCTGGTGACGCTCAGGGGTTACTCCTGGCTATGTGCTTAGAAATTGCTCCTGGCTTGGGAGACCATATGGGACTCTAGGGGATCGAACCGTGGTCCATCCTAGGTTAGTGCATGCAAGGCAAATGCCCTACTGCTTGTGCCACCGCTCTGGCCCCAGGTTACTTTTATTTTTTAAACAGGAGTGTCTGGCCCTCTAAGGTACATGAGCTCTGCTGAAATTGGTGACACTCAGGGTTGTGTCCTGGTGTCCTGGCCTACCCCAGGTAAGATCTGGTAGTAGAAAGCAGGGGCTTAAGGGAAACAAACAGGAGCCAGAGCGATAGCACAGTGGTAGGACATTTGCTTTGCATGTGGCTGACCTGGGACAGACCGGATTCAATCCTCGGCATCCCATATGGTCCCGAAAGCCTGCCAGGAGTGATTTCTGAATGCAGAACCTGGAGTAACCTCTCAGTGACTCCGGGTGTGGGTCAAAAACACAAAAAGGGGGGGACAAACAAGGGGCTAGAGCAAGTACAGCAAGTAGGGTGCTGGCCTTGCACAGAACTGCCCCCCCATTCACCCCTGGGACTCATATGGTCCCAGGAGTGAACCCTGAGTGGAAAGACAGAAGTCACTGTCATGCACCGCTAGAGTCACCTGTCTTCTGAGACTATTCTGTGAATCCAAGACAACAAAGATACGAGTTCCCATTCCTTCACTCCTGTCACCAAACAGGGCCCGGGGACCTTCCATCGAGGAGTGTGAAGCTTCCATTGGAGGGAAAAGGAGGTGCTGGCCAGGCACCAGAGAGGGGCAGAACTGGGAGGATGGGTAACAGGGGGTTCTCAGAGTGTCAACCTAACAAAATAGTGGGGGTTCAGGGATCCCAGAGGAGTCTCCTGTACAAGGACCACAAGTGGCTTCAGTCTGTTGGGGGTTCGGGGCAGGCCACCTGACATGCACACTAGCCCACACTGCATGCCTTCCCCCAACACACTAGTTCCAGGGACACTGCATGGATAGATGGACGAACAGATGGGGACACACACACACACACACACAGTCCCAGTGTGACACACACACACACACACACACACAGACACACACACAGTCCCAGTGTGCCTTTGGTGGCCGGGACACTACATGGATACACACACATTCTGTCTCCTTCCCCTCCCCTTTTTTCTCCCTTTTATCTCCCTCCCTCACTGTCCAGTGTCTAACTGAACCTGGAAGGTCTCTAAGGGGGTCCGTGCCTGTAAAACATGAGCACCACTAGCTGGGGGTGCAGGGACCACGTGCTGAAAGTGACTCACCCAGGCTGACACCCAGGCAAGCACGCACACATCCTGAAAGAAGCTGGGGAACCCCACAGTATGGGGGGACGGAGGGGTAAACACACCAGGTGTCCCCACAAACGGCTGCTGCCCCTGCCCCTTGCGGCTGGCGTATCGCCCAGGGTTGCCCTGTGGGTGCGGCATTATCAGAGGGGAACAAGGGTGCTACAGAGATGAAGCATGGGCAGGGTTGGGCTGGGGCCTCCTGAGAGCTGAGTCCATAAACGACACACCCAGGGGGTAGATCAGACAGGGACAGGGGGTAGTGAGACACAGACTTTCAGAGTGCAAGAGTCCGGCAGGGGCTGGAGCAATAGTACAGTAGGGCATTTGCCTTGCACGTGCCAACACAGTACGGACCCCAATTTGATTCCTGGCATACCATATGGTTCTCCCCCACCCCTCTCTGAGGCTGCCAGGAATGATTTCTGAGCGCAGAGCCAGGAGTACCCCCTGAGCGCTGCTGGGTGTGACCCAAAAACCAAAACCCAAACAAAACAAAGAGAGTGCAGATCAGCTGCAGCATGGGTCCCGGAAATCTCTGTGCTGGACATGGGGGGAGGGGATCTTCTTCCCACTGTCTCAGAAGCTCACATCTCTCCTCAACCACAGCCACAAGCCCAACATTGCACATATGTGTGCTTGACACCACCATCTGTCTGTACATGTGTGATGTGTGTCTGTGTCCATGCAGGAGTCCAAGTACCCAGGAATCCCCCTCGGTGGCTGGGCCCACCCAGTCTGCCTCCCAGATCAGCCTGGCGCTGGGGGTGCATTCTGGGGTTCTGAGTGGCTCATGGCCATGACTCAGCAGCCAGGACCCCCTTCTCTGAGCTCTGGGGTAAAAAGCGTATTTCCGGGGTCCAGAATAATAGTCTAGTGAGTGAGGCGTTTGCCTTGCAAATGAATGACCCAGGTTTGATTCCCAGCACTCCATAAGGTCAAGTGAATCTTCCAGAGTAATTCTTGAGGGCAGAGCCAAGAGTGGCCTCAAAATCAAAGGAAAAAAAAAAAAAAAAGAATGGGCAATGAATGGGCAGGTAAGGGCAGGACAGCGCTCACAGCAGCACGGCCAGATCCTCTCTGCTCCCGAACACCCAGCCAGCTTGGTGGGGCTCTGGGCTGACTTTCCCAGGCACCTGCTCTGCCTAGGGACTGATGGCAGAAGCACTCAGGGGAGAGGCAGGGGCACCCACACATGGCTATCTCTCCCACATAGCTGGCTGGGGCCACACCCTGGCACCCTTGCCTGCAGGGAAGGAAAACAGGCAAGGTAGGGGTGTCTTAGCACCCTGAGACAGCTGCGGGACAAGAGCACCCTGCCATGTTGTCCCTGGTTACAAGCGGTGAGCTGCAGCCTATTCTAGCATCCACCCATATTTCGGTGATACCCGTCCTTGATTCAGAAAACACAGACACAAGCCACCACAGAAGGCCCAGGAGCCAGGGCAGACACATACCAGTCACATGGGGTGTAGGGGACAGCAAGAAACTTGGATGGGTTCTACACTACAGCTGGGCTCATGGTTCTACTGTCCCTTCTCCAAAAAATACCTCAGTGCCCCAGGAATCTCCCCTACATGAACACGCAGCACCCCTCACAACTGACTGTACCCACAACTACATCAGTCCAGCATCCACTCTGAGAAGACTTTTCTAGAACTTGATCCTAGGGCAGAAAACTAAAGGACAACGTGGCCACGACCAGGGCACCAGGAAACAGCAGCAAGGTTAAGAAATTAGTAGGGGCTGGGCAGGAAGTGAAAAATCTCAACCCAGGGCAGCATGGGAGGGGCCTGCACCCCCACATCTGATGCAATCCCCACACTGGCCCAGGACCACACCCCACCCTAGAGTGCAGCCCTCAACCCTCTCCCAGTGCCCACAACGGATGTGCCTGGGGAGGTCAGAGCTGGCTCGTGTGGCAGTCTGTTATTCCACTGACTCCCACTATTCATTAAGTGAACTGGTTGGGCCCAGTGAGGGGAAGCCTCTGAGGACACCCTTCCTTCTCCCCACCCAAAATGCAGATGCTTCCGGGGTATCCCCACAGCGGCAGGGCCTCACCTCCAGTTGTGTGGACATGAGTGACCTGTGGTGGAGGCAGAGGACAGAGGATCTCCTGGCCCTCCCCTGCCTGAACTCTGCCAACAAACCCTTGAGGTTGTTGGGGATACTGCGGGCAAGATAGATAGCCAAGAGGTCTGGGTCGGAAGTTCTGTGCTCGGGAGGCGGTTCAGAGGCCTCATTCAGCATAGGTCCTGCATGCAGGAGGCTGGGTTTGAGCATCAGTTAGATGTGACTCAACTTAAGAAATGAAAGAAGATGGGGCCCAGGAGATAGTATGGAGGTAAGGCGTTTGCCTTTCATGCAAAAGGTCATCGGTTCGAATCCCGGAGCCCCATATGGTCCCCCGTGCCTGCCAGGAGCAATTTCTGAGCATGGAGCCAGGAGTAACTCCTGAGCACTGCCGGTTGTGACCCAAAAACCAAAAAATAAAAAACAAACAAACAAACAAAAAGAAGAAATGAAAGAAGAAAGCAGGGCAGGTCCATAGGAAGGTCCTGCAGAACTGAGCACAGAGCACATAGGACAAGCTGGGAAGCACGTGCCAAGGACAGGGCTGGGATCATAGGGTGGGGACACCCCAGTTAGGACTCGCCCATTCCTCCCCCGAGGCAGGTCCCAGCGGGTGGGAGGTAGATTGGTCACTTCAGCAGAGGTTTGAGGTCAGGTCCACCTGTAACCCCTCAGAACTTCCAGCTTCTCTTGGGGTGTCAGTACATGTGCTGGGGTAAAAACCAGGGGCATCACCCTCCTAACCACGACTGTAGCCATGACCCACTGTGCTCCAGGGCAGGGCTTCTAGAACTTTCCTTCTGGAGACCTTCACCATGAGCAGAGAGGTATACAAAAGTATACAAAACTCTTATAAGGGGCAGGAACAAGAGTACAACGGGGTAAGCAATTGCCTTGCATGTGGCTCACCCAGATTTGATCCCCGGCATCCCATATGGTCCCCTGACCCGCCGGAGTGATTCCTGAACACAGAACCAGGAGAAAAACCTGAGTACTGCCGGGTGTGACCCAAAACCCAAAATATCCATACATCTGATGAAACATCAAACATACTTTTTTTTGGTTCTTGGGCTCTGCACATAGGAATTCCTGATGGGCTCTGGTTGATGGGCTCAGGTGACAGTCTGGGACATCGGGGATTGAACTGGATTGGTCACAATGCAAGAAAAATGCCCTCCCCACTGTACTATGGTTCCAGCCCAGTAAATACTTTTAAAAGCCAACTCTTCAGGGGCAGAGCAATAGCACAGCTGTAGGGTGTTTGCCTTGCATGCTATCAACCAGGAATGGACCCATATTTGATCTCCGGCATCCCATATGGTCCCCTAGCCTGCCAGGAGCAATTTCTGAGCACAGAGCCAGGAGTAATCCCTGAGCAGTAGGTGTTGGCCACAAACAAACAAAAATAATGAAAATAAATAAATAAAATCAACTCTTTTCCCTCTTCCCTCAGTCATTGCTTTTTCAGTGGCCAGAGAAATACACATTGCAGCTGCAGTGCTCATGTACGTGCACACAGTCACAGACATCTAAGGGGGTGAGAGGGATCCCAACGGTAGAGCTCCTGGGCCTGCATATGGGGCAGTGCCAGGTATCCCACTTGCCAGCCACCTCATGGTTTTAAGGCAGGCAGAGTTACTGCTAAGACTACTAAGGAAAAAACATCTTTTTTTTTCTTCTTCCCAGTTTTGGAGCTATATCTAGAGTTGCTCAGGAATCACTCTAGCAGGTGCTCAAAGAACCAAACACAATGCCAAGGATTGAATCTGAACCAGCTGCATGCAAGGAAAGTGGTTCTCCCCCTCCCCACCCACGTTGTTTTAGGTCACACCCAGTGATGCTCAGGGGTTACTCCTTGCTATGTGCTCAGAAATCACTCCTGACTTGAGGGGGCCATATGGGTTCCCCCCAAAAACTGAAGTCCATCCTAAGCTAGCACTTGCAAGGCAGGTGCCTTACCTCTAGTGCCACCACTCTGGCCCAAGGAAAGTGTTTTAACTTAACCCCTGTACTATTTCTCTGGTCTAGGAAAAACATTTTCGGGTGAAAGGACATCATTCCAATTCAGTCCCTAGAGTCCCTCTCTGAACATCACATAGGTGATGTGGCCAGTGGGAATGTCTTTGGGGAAAAAAATAAAATGTAGGAAGAGAGGGCCTAGCCTTGAAGGCATGAAGACCACACCCCCTTTTGAAATACAAATCCTGAGCTCTTTGGAGGGGAGAGAAGGAACAGGTCCCAGCCAGACAAGGAAAGGAGAAGCTCCAACAGAAAAGAATCCAGGAAACTAAAGGAAGACAAACAGCCATAGGGATGAGATTAGAAAACCATCAATAGTAAGAGCACAGTTTTCCTAAAACAATGTGCATATTTACTTCCTTTTTTTGTGGGGGTGGGGGTGGTGGGAAGGTGGAGAGAGAAGTTAGAAGACTAACTCAATGCCTGAGCAATGCTCAGGGCTTATTCCTGACTGCACCCAGGAATCCCTCCCAGTGATGCTCTTTGAGCCATACTGATGCTGGGGATTGAACTAGAGTTGACCAGATGCAAGGCCCTACCTCCTATATTATCTCTCTGGCCGCCAGATTAACTTTTATGTTTGCAGAGAACTGGAGGAGACAAGGTGGACATCCAGGAGAGTTAGAAAAACACAGAAGCAAGAATCAACAGAGAGATTCAACATCAGCAGATGAGCATCAGCAAAGTGACTTAGTCAGCAAGGAAGCCTGAAAAAAGTATCGGAAAGGGAGACAGAGGCCGAGAGAGCCAGAAGGAGTATAGAAATAGCTGGTAGGAAAAGGATAGGTATAAATATTGAGGCCATGTGAGGAGGTGTACATGGTGGTAGGGACCATGAAATAAAGCTGGCTGACTCCTGGAACTTCATCTGACTGCTTTGTGAATCTCTCCACCCTCATCCTGCAACCTTCAGACCTGCCAGCAGTAGGTCTGCAGGAGCTGGGTTGAGCC
>PVKC010051312.1:0-10440 GCA_004027635.1 Crocidura indochinensis
GGTTGATTGAATCACCATGAGTTATTCATGATGGAATTTCAGTCATGTAATGCATAACATCCTTCAGAATTATACATTTCCTGCCACCAATATCCCCAGTTTTCCTTCTTCTCTCTTCAGTGACAGGTATTTCTCTTCTCTCTTTCCCTCTCTCTCCTTTTCATTTTTTTTTCCTTTTAGACTCTGTTGTTTGCAGTATTGCTATTGAGGGGTATATGCATATTACTTTCTCCCCTTTCAGCGCCCAGATCTTGTCCAGAGTGATCATTTCCAACTATCGTTATCATAGTAGTCCCGTTGTTTCCTTAACTGCACTCCCCTACTATTTGTGGCAAGCTTCCTACCATAGACTCGTAGATTTCTTTTTTCTGTTGCAATGACCCAGGGTCACACCATTGCCTAGCTCAGATGTCCTGCAGTTAGTTTTACTAGAAGTTTCCCAGCAGGTGGCAGTGCTTGCACATCCAGCGTAGATGTTCCCACAACTCTAGTGTTCAGGCACATTTTGGTTCTAGCGTTCACTACAAGTCACTGGTGTACTCAACCGTGTGCTGACCAGAGAATCTTCCTGGCCATGTCACTTCATGACACTTCACAGTTCTTAGCTTTGCTTGCTGAGGTTCATACCCTTTACTAGTGGGGATCACGCATACCGGGCTGTAGTGCATCTGGCACCTGTCATGCTGAGAATCACAGACAGTAAAGCTGACAGGCTCATTCAGCAGAGAAGTGAAGGGTGACCTTCATCACAGGCAGCAGCACCAAGATTTGAATACTCTGTCTTAACTTTGCAAAGCTTAGTCAACTATGTTCTCCCCATGATTGTGAGTGCAGGTTATTGATATTTAGTAAAAATATTTATGTATGTATATATATATATTGATAGAAAAGGATTTGTGGCAATGGAGTGAGAGTTGTAGGGTACATGACTTGCACACAAAGCAACCCAAGTTCAATTTTCAGTATTTTACATCATCCCCCAGGCACCACCAGGAGCAATCCCTGAGTGCAGAGCCAGGAATAATCCTTGGGTATAGTCAAGTATTCACCCCCCAAAAAGTAAATAAAAGAATTTGTGCATATGCATATGTGACTGTACTAAGAATCATCACTTTAGACTTGTACTCTAGTACAGAGCTCTAGCCCTAGCTTGAGCAACGTGCTGATTTTGTATATAGGTTCTGGGTTTTATTCCAGTACATCTCTGTAGTTTTAAATGGCTCTTGCCTTTGATGTTTGTCTTATCTTTGATGTGTAGTAACTAGGTTTCATTAGCCTTTTGCTTGGTTCTTGAAGTAGTTTTGTCTTGAGGTCTGCATGATGTTTACCTCTCAGAACTTAACCTTGTTGTCTATTTAAAATGACAAACACGGAACTCTCCAGTACCTGACACTGGCTGCCATGGCAAGGCTGAGCTGGTCTGGGCAGCAACTGGGGGGGTCACAGTTGTGAGTGCCTGGCATAGACCAGGGTGCTAAGCTTCAGCCAACCTGGGCAGCACTCAGGAGTTTGTGGTTACACGAACCTTGCTCCTGCTGTGGAGCTGAGATGGAGAAAGCTAGAACAGCAGCTGGGGGATTCACAATAACAGTGTCTGGCAAGTGCTAAGCTTCCACAATGACACATACCCATGTAGCCATTGAAAACTTGAATCAAGGCAAGTCTGAAAAGAGGTTGGAACTTTGGCTCTACTGCCAACATAGAATGCATTCAAGGACTAGCAGGGAACTGGCTACTGGACCAGCCACAGAATATAGCAGACCATGTGATTCCCTTGCATTCTGACTATTCTTGGGAGAAACCCTGGGGTGCTTGCTTGTTATAATAATGTGGCTGAGAGGTTGGAGTGATTAGTAGAGTGAGTAGGGTGCTTGGCTCTTATGTGGCCAACATGGGTTCAGTCCTCAGCACTCTATATAAAGTTCCCTGGGCCTGCCAGGAGTGATTCCTAAGCACAGAACCAGGAATAACCCCTGAGCACCACTAGGTGTGGCCCCCCCAAAATGTGGCTAGTTTGCTAGTAGTCATGCGAGGATTGCTTTGGGTCAGACCTACTGATCTGCCAGAGGTCAGTGCTCTTGAGAGCTAGCTCTCTGCCTCTACTAGTTCAGCTATTTGCCATGGGATGGTTTTCTTCATTAGTTAGGAAGGTGGATTCCATATAGCATCCATTAGCACTATTATCAGCAAGATTGTAAGTGATCATCAATCTGGCACTTGATTCATATTAGCAACTCTAACCCTGATTCATACTGTGTCATTCATATCATGCCTACTGTTTGGGTGCTGTAAGTACACAATTATGGGATTGTGGGGCTAAATGTTTGACACAGCCCTGTCCCAGAGTCAAGTTTCTGTATCTGGATCACAGTTTAATGCCCTTGACAATTCTTTCTTGTCAGGATAAGTTTTTGATCGCAATCCACCCAAATGTATAAACTGTATTCATCAGTTTTCTGGTTTATTTTCATACCTAAACTGACCTTTGATATAGAATTACTGTTATGAGAGATAAGCATTATTTTTCTTCCTAGTCAGCCTTCTTGGTCCTGCCACCTATACAAATACTATTTATTTGAACAAATCAAGCCTCTACATTATTTTTATAACAGGAAACAAATTAACAAATTAAGTTCATATTGGTTTTAGTAATGTGCAAAAAAAACCTAAAATAAATCACCTAGAATTGCAGTTTTACATTATGATGGTTGTAATACAAGAATTCAGATAATACAAACCAGGCCATTTAAATTCATTAAATATTTACTAACAAATTTTCTTAGGTCTATTATGAACAAGATGCCATGCTGGTCATCTTCAGGAATAAAAATAAAAATATATATTTGATATAGTTTAATCTACTTTGGAGACAGATTTGCTTGAAACTAGATACACTTTAAAATATTATTAACTAGCATAATAAATGATAATGTCTAATAACAGAATAGTTATTCTCAGAGAATCGATAGTATCTATACTCTTTTGTTTTATTTTGTTTTGTTTTTGTTTTTGGGTCACATCCGGCTATGCTCAGGGATTACTCCTGACTCTATGCTCAGAAATTGCCCCCTGCAGGCTCAGGGGACCATATGGGATGCCGGGATTCAAACCAGCGACCTTCGGCATTCAAGGCAAATGCCTTACCGCTGTGCTCAGGTCACAGCCACTGTGACTACATGGAAGGCCTTCATTCTGTTGTATTAAAAGCTATGGTGTGCTTCTCATAGGCCATGGATTAGAAGTCTGAGAAAATTATTTTATTTAAAAGATATTTACTAGGGGCTGGAGAGATAGCATGGAGGTAGGGTGTTTGCCTTGCATGCAGAAGGATGGTGGTTCAAATCCCCGCATCCCATATGGTCCCCCGAACCTGCCAGGAGTGACTTCTGACCCTGGAGCCAGGAGTGACCCCTGAGTGCTGTCGGGTGTGACCCAAAAATCAAAAAAAAAAAAAAATACTTACTAGGGATTACCAGCAATAGCACAGCGGTAAAAAATAAAACTATCCCACTTTACCAGATGATGCTTTACAATGCTTTAGTATTTTTCCACATTTTATTTGGTGTCACTTTAAAAACATATCTATGGGTACTGAGACAGAGCTCAAGTGATAAAATCACAGGTAGACTCAGTGCTGGGCCATGAACTTGATCCCAGCACAGTATGATCCATCAGTTTTTGGGGGTACAAGCCCTGGTGCTGCCACCAACCAATGAGATGGCACTTATAAACCTTTAATAAAGATTGGACCCAGAGAATAGCACAGCAGGTAGGGCACTTGCCTTGTATGTAGAAATTTCTGATTCAATTCCAGAAATGACCTCCAGGAGTGACCTTGAGCAGAGCCAGGAGTAAGTACTGAGAATAGCTAGGTATAGCTCGAATACAAAAAATATATATAAACTAAATATATTTCAAATATAGATTAATATGTACATTATACATATTTATATTTATACATAAATATATGTGTGCATAATATATCTTTATTTAAAATAAATATATTAAAGTATATATAATATATAATCCCGGCATCCCATATGGTCCCCCCGCACCTGCCAGGAGCAATTTCTGAGCATAGAGCCAGGAGTAACCCCTAAGCACTGTCGGGTGTGGCCCAAAAACAAAAACAAAAAAATTTAATAATATCTTAAAATATTTTAAAAGCTTTCAAAACATTTAAAAATAAAGTATAAATATAGAGTCCCTGTGCGTGCTTTCCAAGCTCATGCAATTCATTCACAGAAGAACCATTTTAATGAATTTGATACAAGTCACTTTGATCTGATGATTCATTGCATACTTGAGATATAGCACACATGCTACATATATCTAAATAATTCTAGCTTACAGCTTTTAGATTTATGAAATTACAAATGTGCATATCCTGGCTTTTAAACTACACCTGGCAGTGTTAAGGCACTACTCCCCCAGCTCAGTACTTGGTCACTCCCTGTGGAGCTAGGAGTACAATGTACTGCTGGTGACTCAACTAAGGTCTACTTCTTGCAAAAACATACACACTGGCCTTCTGAGCTTTCTCCCATAGTATCAGTATCCCTGAACCACTGAACCAGGTTCCATTTCCCTCCTCCCTCTACCTTCCACCTGAATTCACCCCCACTCTGTAGCTTCATTTTACTATACTGATAGGACAGCCTTAGGGTTTGACTCCACTGGGAGCAGTTTATTTACTTGCTTTGTTCTTTTGGGTTGGAAGGAGGCCAGGATTCAGTGATGCTCAGGAATTACTCCTGGCTCTGTATTAGAGATCTCTCCTGGCAGACTTTGGGGGGAGGGGGGGGAATCACATGGAAGGTCTAAGATGAAACACATCAACAGCATGCAAGGCAAATGCTCTACCCACTGTCCTATCACTCCACTCCCCAGCATTGCTTCTTTATAATATGCATGTGAACAAATTTATTAAATATTTGTCTTTTTCTTTTTTGATTCACTTTTCTTAGCGTTTTGCTTACCTATTCCGATTAAGTTGCAGCAACCTGCAAGATTTTCTTTACACTAAATAGTATTAGAGTAAATAGTAATAGCTAAATAGTATTCCAGTGAGTGTGTCTGTGTGTGCGTGTGTTTATGTATATCAACATTTCTTTATCTAATACATCTACTGTTGGGTACTTAGGTTGTTCCCTGAGCTTGACTACTATTAGGGTCTGTCTTTATCTCAGTACCACAGTTTTAAAAAATCTTTATCTGTTGATTGATTGATTGGTTTGGGGGCCACACCAAGCGGTGCTCAGGGGCTGCTCCTGACGCTGCAATCAGAAATCGCCCCTGCAGGCTGGGGAACCATCCGGGATACCAGGAATCGAACTGGGTCCCTCCCGGGTCAGCGCATGTAAGGCAAATGCCCCATGGCTGTGCCATCTCTCCAGCCCCAGTACCACATTGTTAAGATTTCTACTATGGCTTTGATTTTTTTTGTTTTGTTTTGTTTTGTTTTGTTTTTGGGTCACGCCCTGCAGCACTCATGGGTTACTTCTGGCTCTATGCTCAGAAATTGATTCTGGCAGGCTCGGGGGACCATATGTGATGCCAGGATTTGAGCCACTGTCCTACATGCAAGGCAAACACTCTACCTCCATACTATCTCTCTGGCCCCTTTGATTTGGTTTCTAAGCTTTGATTTCTAAGCTTGGTAACTAAATTTTGTGGTAAGGTTTTAAGTCAGAGAATGCAATACCTCCCACCTTCTCTCTCAGAATTGCTTTGGCCATTCTGGAAGTTTTATCACTCCATATGAATTTTAGAAGCATTTTGCTCTATGTCCTTAAAGAATGCCAAAGGAATTTTGACGGGGATTTCATTGAGTTTGTAAATTTTTTTGAGTGATATTTTAACAATATTGTTTTTTCAAACATATAAGCTCAGAATGTTTCTAGTTCCTTATATCTTATTTATTTCCATATGAAGTTATAATATTTACTAAATAGGTCTTTACCTGTGTTTTATTTAATCACAAAATCATAAATGAGATTTTTTTAAAGTCTTTCTCTTGTGCTCACTTCAGTGCACATATACTAATTTCTTTGTCTTCTACACTGTTCCCATGTCAGAATGCAACAGATGGAACCAGAGATATATTACATACAGCAGGCATGATTCTTGCCTTCCAAGCAAGCAGTCAACTCTGGTTGGTACCTCAGTACCCTGTATGGTTCCCCTATACAACCATGGGAGATTTCTGAGTGAAGAACCTGGTGTAAGCCCAGAACACCACCAGGTGTTGCTCCCCACCAAAAAAATGCAATAGGTTTCTACACACTGATTTTGTTGTTTGCAACTTCACTGTATAGGTATACTCTTTTCAGAGATCTTTTGTAAGATTTTTAGAGTTATCACATACATTTTACAATACAGGGACATCTCCCACCTTGAACATATGTCATGTGGTCCCAACTTAGACTCCATATGATTAGACAGTGACCGTCCAACCCCGAACCCTAGATCTCAGACATAGAACCAAGACAGTTCTTAGCAACAGCTCCAGGAACCAATCTCCCTCTGGGACTTTCTTAATACTGCTCTGACACCAACACGCACCAGTTTTGATATAACATCCTGACAATAAGGAAATGGCAACAACTTTCTCTAAGAGCAGGTTGTCTTAGCTCACCATATAATGATAAAATGAAATCAGAAGATACGTCATCCCTTCGTCCTAGGATCGGGGCAAAAACCAAGACCACCAACTACAGAAAACTGATTAAAACAACAGTGATGGAACAGAAAACTTCTAGAACCATAAAGAAAGACTTCATCCTAGGCTCCATCCTATGAGCTGTGCAAATACCAAGATCTCTAATTACAGAGGTCTACTTTTATCATCCACGACTGAGTGGAAAGTTTCCAGACATCACAAAAGGACCTAGGGGAGAGAATAAGAGCATGTACAGAGCCTGTAGTAATTCCCAAGACAGTATACTTCAAGGGTGGAGAAACGCTGTACCTCTTAGGCCAAAATAATTCCCTTTCTAATCTCCCCAATATTTACTGTGCCTATGCAAAAAAAATTAATAAAGCACAAATTAAATTTTGTGCTCACTGTACTATCTCCCCAATCTGAGGCAGATTTCCAATACTGTGTTGAATGACAGCAATGAGGACGGACATCTTTGTCATGTACATGTGTTGCGATTCTAGAGGAAAGGTTTTCCATTTATTCCTATTATATATAACTATATATAATAATAAAATATGTATAATTATAATTATTACATATAATAATTATTATATATTATAATATAATTATTACTATTAAATTCCTATTAAATGTGATTTTGGTTGGAGTTTGTTGTATATGGTCTTTACTATATTGAGATAAGTTCATTCAGTCCCCATTTTGTTGAATTGTTTTTTGTTTTTTTGTTTTGTTTTTAAATCACATCCAGCAGTGCTCAGGGGTTCCTCCTGGCTCTAATGGTGGTGTGCCTCATGATTTTTTTTTCATGAAAAAAGTGTGCTTTTGCACAAAAAGGTTGAAAAACACTGGTCTGGATATACCAGATTATCACTAAATTACCTTTTGGGGGGAGCACACCTAGCTAGGATAAAATCGCACCTATGAAATACTCCCGGTGATGCTCTGGGGACTGTATGGGACGCCAGGAATCAAACTTTGGTGGGCTGTGTGCAAGGCATGTATGCACCTTACCTCCAGTTCTCTGACAGAAATTGTATTGGTCTCCTATTTGACAGAAAACATATTGGCTTCCTTTCTGTTGGCTTATTAAGAATATTCAGAGCATTTAAACACAGAGACCATGAAAATAGAGAAATTTAATTTAGGCAAAAATAGAGGGTGATTAATAGTGGGGTTGTAGACAGTTAAGTTCTATGTGAAAATAATGTGAGAAAAATTATAAAATGCTTTAATCGGGGCCTGGGAGATAGCATGGAGGTAAGGCGTTTGCCTTTCATGCAAAAGGCCATCGGTTCGAATCCCGGTGCCCCATATGGTCCCCCGTGCCTGCCAGGAGCAATTTCTGAGCATGGAGCCAGGAGTAACCCCTGAGCACTGCTGGGTGTGACCCAAAAACCACAAATAAATAAATAAATAATAATAAAATAAAATGCTTTAATCAAGATTTGACCTTTTTTGTTTGTTTTTGGGTCACACCCAGCAGCGCTCAGGGGTTACTCCTGGCTCTATGCTCAGAAATCCTCCTGGCAGGCATGGGGGATGGGGGGGGGGACCATATGGGATGTCGGGATTAGAACCAGTCTTTCTGCATGCAAGGAAATGCCTTACCTCCATGCTATCTCTTCGGCCCCTTTGTTGAGTTTTTAGTGATAATAAATGTTAAATTTTGCACCACATTTTCTCTTCATCCATAGAAATTATCACTTGGCTTTATTTTCCCTTCTATTCTTTTATCAGTATAATATATCACATTAACTAATTTGAGTATATTGAACCTCCCTTGTATCCCTGGGATAAATCCTGCATAACTGTGGTATTTGATCCATTTAATGTATTGGAGTCAGAAATTTTATTTAGGATCATGGATATACCTATCTTTATATATGTATATATTATACATTATAATATTATATATTATATATTTATACATTATATAAAGATATATAATATAATCATGTATATCAAAATATATAATTATATGTTATATAACATTATATATGTTAATATATATAATATATGATATATTATATATAATATATATAAATATGTCAATATATAATTATATATATTAATATATAAAATATATAATATATATCTTTATAGTAGTCTATACCTTTTTTTGTGGGGGTTTTTGGGCCACACCCGTTTGACGCTCAGGGATTACTCCTGGCTAAGCGCTCAGAAATCGCCCCTGGCTTGGGGGGGACCATATGGGACGCCAGGGAATCAAACCGTGGTCCGTTCTGTGGGTGCCCTTCCTGCAGGGACACCCCAGTTAAGATGTGGTTATTCTTTCTTGGAGGGAGATGCAAACACAAAGACACAAAGACAGACATGATGACAGACAGACAAAGACAGACACGGAGACAGACAAAAGTGGGAAAAGAATTTCAGCCATAACTGAACCCAGTTCCAATTTATTGAAACTCAAGGCCCGGCTTATATATTTTTTGTGGGCATAGTTCTGCTCGTACCTATAGAACAGGCATGACAGGACACTTTAGCAAATGAGATGGAATATGCAGATAATGAGATCTGTCTCTACTATGTCAGGATAAACTGATAATGGAACCTATCTCCAGTAGGTGGGGTATACAACTAAGGTGACGTTAAATGTTTAATCCTTGAGGCTACCTGTTTTGATTATGGCTTTCTGTTTGGTGTCCTTAAGTCTTAAATGGTTAACATTCAATTTCTCAAGGCTGCCTACAGGTGGATATAAGGTGACCTTAAATGTTTTATATTTAATTCCTGAGGTTACCTGCTTTGAGCAAAGTCACAGGTCCCTAATTTTAAATAAGTATTCTGCCTGATCTAAGAAGCTCTTTTTACTTAAGTATTCTGCCTGTTCTAAGAAGCTCCCTACACCGTCCTACACTAGCGCTTGCAAGGCCTTATCTCTAGTGCCACCTCTCCGGCCCGGTCTATATCTATCTTTAGTGATATCTTTGCTTTTGGTATCAGGTAATATTAGTCTCAGGGAAACTATTCAGAATTCCTGTTTCTTCCACTTTCTAGATGAACTTTAAAAGACTGTTTAGTAGATCCTTCTTTAAAGGTTTAGAAGAATTTACCAGTGAACCCATTTGAACCTAGCTTTCAATTTGGAAGCAGATTTTTTTTTATTTCTGTCTCAATTCCCATGATACTAATAGGACTCTTTTTATGTTCTACTTCATCCTGATTTTGTCTTGAGAAATTATGACTCTTTACAATTTTGTTCAGGGCTGGACAGATACATGCACTTGCATACAAATGACACAGGTTCAACCCCCAGCAATACATATGGTTCTCTGAGCCATTCTAAGAGTGATTCCTGAGACTGGTCAGAGTATGCACTGTACACTACCAGGAGTGGTCCAGAAATAAAAAGAAACAAATAAATAACCTGTCCTTTCTTCTAAATGCTCCAATTCAATAGCATATAGTTATTTGTAGTAATGATTTAATATCTTTTCTACTTCTGAGATGTTTGTAAACTCCCCCCTTTTATTTCTGATCTGATTTATCAGTTTTATCATTTTTTTCTTTATGAATCTAAATAAGGATTTGTTCATCTTGGGGCCGGGTGGTGGTGCTGGAGGTAAGGTGCCTGCCTTGTCAGTGCTAGCCTAGGATGGATCCCCCGGTTTCCCGTATGGTCCCCCAAGCCAGGAGCGACCTCTGAGCGCATAGCCAGGAGTAACCCCTGAGCACTGCCGGGTGTGGCCCAAAAACCTAAAAAAAAAAAAAAAAAAAAGATTTGTTAATCTTATAAATTCTTCTCCAAAACCCAC
>PVKC010051313.1:0-10436 GCA_004027635.1 Crocidura indochinensis
CGGCCTCCCTGCTGCTGCCCAGGCGCTGGGCAAAGTTCGGGGCGGGGGAGGGGAGTGGCGAGGGGCGGGAGGGGAGGCTGGATGGAGGCCCCCCGGCTCTTGGACCTGGCGAGGGTCTCAGGGATCTCGCTCCCCGCAGGTGGGCTGGCCGGAGGCATCGAAATTTGCATCACTTTCCCCACCGAGTATGTGAAGACGCAGTTGCAATTGGATGAGCGTTCGCACCCGCCGCGGTATCGTGGCATTGGTGAGCAGGAGGCGGTCCATTTGGGGGGCGGTCACCGACCGACCGGCTCCATGGAGCAGAACTTGGGGAGTTGGCCGCGGTGGAGGGGGAGCGGGCCTCGCTGACCACTCTTTCCCAAATCCCAAACCCAGGGGACTGCGTCCGCCAGACTGTCAGTAGCCACGGTGTTCTGGGTCTGTACCGAGGGCTCAGCTCCCTGCTCTATGGCTCCATCCCCAAGGCGGCTGTCAGGTGAGGTGGGCTGGAGGAGGCAGCGTTGTGGGGAACAATCTGGTGGAGGGAGGCAACCTAGTACCCATTCTTCTCTTCTCGGCACCCCCCTCCAGGTTCGGAATGTTCGAGTTCCTCAGCAACTATATGCGAGATGACCAAGGACGTCTGGACAGCACGCGTGGGCTGCTGTGTGGCCTGGGCGCCGGCGTGGCAGAGGCAGTGGTGGTTGTGTGCCCTATGGAAACTGTCAAGGTGAGGAAGATGGGGTGGGAAGCAAGACTGAAGAGGAGAGATAATGCCTGGGATGCCAGGTGCTGAAGTCAGGTCCAATCTGGAGGCCAAATTCAGCTGAATTTCAAGAGGACCTTAAAGTATATGAAAAGAACAGTCATAACATACACATAAAAGCTAGCACGTGCATGTTGCCACTTTCATTCATAAGTAGGGTCTGGTGTCCTGCTATGTCCTTATGGCTCTATTTCCCAATGAAGAGCTGCACCTCCACTGTGCGAAAGCAGAGATCCAACAAGCTATTCTCTTCTTCGTCATGACCTCCCTGACCTGACCTTTGTGGGCTTTGAGCCTTCATGTCAAAGGGCAAAGTTTACCGTCCTGCAGCCTCTGGGAACCATCACATTTGCTTTCTTCTCAGGTGAAGTTCATTCATGACCAGACCTCCCCCAACCCCAAGTACAAAGGATTTTTTCACGGGGTTAGGGAAATTGTTCGGGAGCAAGGTAAGTCTCTTGGCTGCCTTTTTCAGGCTGCACTTTTTTCCTGCCTTGGCACTCAATATGCGCCTCTGCCCAGCAAAGTCTGGGAGGCACCAGTGTGACTCTGTTATCTGCTGCCTCCCCCAGGTTTGAGGGGCACATATCAAGGTCTCACAGCCACTGTGCTAAAGCAGGGATCCAACCAAGCTATTCGCTTCTTTGTCATGACCTCCCTACGCAACTGGTACCGGGGTGAGTCTGCAGGCCTCGATATCAGCCCATTGAACCCCAACTCACTTGGTCCAGGCCTTACCTGGCCCTTTGGCCCTCCCTCCTCTGCATCTCCCAGATGCTTCTTTCCCTCTCATCACCTTCTGGCCATCACCTCTTTTCACACCTAGGAGACAACCCAAATAAGCCAATGAACCCACTCATCACTGGAGTATTCGGAGCTATTGCAGGGGCAGCTAGTGTCTTTGGGAACACTCCTCTGGATGTCATCAAGACCCGGATGCAGGTGGGCATAAGATCTGAAGAGGGACGGGTGCTTGGGGCAGTGGCTTGCTGATGAGCATTGTGGCATGCCTATGTACTACAGGGCCTTGAGGCACACAAATATCGGAACACGTTGGACTGCTCCCTGCAGATCCTGAGGAATGAAGGACTCAAAGCGTGAGTAGGGGAAGTGAGAGTTGATTGTTCCCATCTCAGGTTCTCCCTTGTTTACCCCCAAACCCCCTGTCTACCCCAGCCCATCCCCTGAATAGTTCTTACATTAGATCCTATCTTACCTTACTTCCCAGAGACATTGCCCTTCACCTCTCTCTTCCCCACCCTTCACTCCCAGATTCTACAAGGGCACCGTCCCTCGCCTCGGCCGGGTCTGCCTGGATGTGGCCATTGTGTTCATCATCTATGATGAGGTAGTGAAGCTTCTGAACAAAGTGTGGAAGACAGACTGAGCCCTGACGGCCTGCATTGGGGGTACCCCCCCAGACCGACCCCCATTGCCATCTTTTCACAATTCCAGTGCAGTTGTGCCAAAAGGCCCCATTCCTGTTCCTGTCCCTTTAACTCTATGGCCTGTAGCCATTGAGTCCTCGTCCCATAGTGCTGTGTATCCCCTGTGGTCTGTCTGCTGTTGTGTCCAAACGTCCAGTCGAGGCTGGGTTTTCCTCTGGCCTGTGAATCTGTATCCACTTTCCATGTGCTTGCTCGTGAGCTGTGTGCTCATGTTCCCTGTTGTGTGCCACATAACCACATGCTCTGCTTCCCAGGGTGTCCGTGTGGCCTGGGTCCACGGCCCTGTAGCCTTGGCCCGGTCCCAGCCCGGTGCCTTCCTCCCTGGGCAGTGGGGTCATCTGTTCCAGCCTACCACAGCTGCCTCTGGGCCTTAGCCTGGCCTCACCGCATTCCAGGGGCTATATGCCCCCTGCTTCTCCCGCCACTGGCCTTAACTGGCCCTTGGGCCCTCCCTTCGCCCGGGACAGGGTGGCATTTGCCACTCAGGACCACCCTCCCAAGGCAGAATAAACCGGATCCTGTCTCAATCTCCCGTCCCTGTGTGGGCTGATCTGTAGATGGGATTTAATGATGTCACTTATGTAAGGTGGGCTCAGACATGAGGATACTGCAGGGATAAGGGAGGTGGTTGAGGCAATTATTGTCAGAGTTACCACTGCCTCCAAGACATCCAGCACCAGACCAGCAAGGCACATCAACTCTGCAGGCCTTTGTCTGGACTATGTTCAAAATCCTGTGGGACCAGCTGGAAGGCAGCACTGGGTGGGCAGAGTGGAGAACTGCACAAGTAGCTCAAATAGCGCTGCATATAGAGCCAGCAGGCAGCAAAGCAGAGGATACTGACCTCCAAGAATGGCTGCCACTCATCACACAGCAGCCTGAGGTCACTTGTGTCCTTCTAGTTCCTCTCACCTTTGGAGGAAGTGCTTGGGGCTCTAAATTAAGGTGGGTTTTCCAGTTCTGGTCCTCTGAGACTCTGAACTGGGAGTCCTTCCTCCCTCCTCCTCTACCCAGACTGGGTAGCAGCTGCAGAAGTATGGCCCAAACCAAAAGGTTCTTATGGCCTCTGTCCCTTCCTCACCCTCCACTCTCATCCAGCTCAGGGGCCTAAAACTACAACCTCTGAGCCAAGTAGAGAATCAGTTTGTGCCCCAGGCTGCTTCAGGGCAGGTACTCCTTCCTGTCCAAGTGTGTAAAAGTCATGTCAGAATTTGGCTCTGAGCGGAGCTCACTTGTCAGTTTCTATCACATAGTTAGGGCTGTCCCTGTAGTTGTTCTTTTAGGGGGAAGTGCCTCACCCCATGACATCACACAACAATCAGAACTGAGATATGGAGGTATATGGGGAACTTGGGTTTAAAGATTCTCCAGAGAGAGGCCTTGGGCTCAGTTGTGAGCTCAATTGACAGCATTGGACAAAAGGGCCCAGACCAAAAGTCCTGCCTACCCACTGGGATAAAGACGGCCTTTGCAAGCTCAGGCAAGTGCACACACACCCCACACACCCGCCCTCAGGCAGGCTGATCACTGGCTCATAGTGAAGTCCTTACCAGTTTAGTGAGAGGGTAGAAACACTTAAAGGGCTGCATAAGCTCCCCAGGCTGGAAGGGTATATAACTCCTCTTAGGGCCTACCTCTAGGCTGTAGTAATAGGCAGAACACCAACACCCTATTTACTTAGTGTGACATTGAAACCTATGGCTGTGCAGTATGGGGATGAAATGATCAACTCCTAGTAAAGGGCTTAGAACACACAGGAAGCTTTTGTTTGGTGGGTTTCAGGAAGTTGTAGTCTTTAAGGAAGTTGTACTCCGGCCAGTCCTAGAGTAGCTTGTAAAGCCGGCAGGCAGCAGAAAAGGAAATATTGACCTCCAAGAATGGCTGCCATTCATCACAGCAGCCCA
Source organism: Crocidura indochinensis (assembly GCA_004027635.1). Classification (NCBI taxonomy): domain Eukaryota; kingdom Metazoa; phylum Chordata; class Mammalia; order Eulipotyphla; family Soricidae; genus Crocidura; species Crocidura indochinensis. The sequence goes on from PVKC010051313.1 coordinate 4,101, forward strand.
GATCCTGGCCCTACTAAGAGCCGGAGTGACAGCACTCCGAGGGTCTTGCACATAGCCGACCCGGGACAGACTCAGGTTTGATCCCCGGCATTCTATATGGTCCTCAAGCCTGCCAGGAGTAAGCCCTGAGCACTGCCAGGTGTGACCCAAAAACCAAAACCAAATCCTGGCGCTACCCTATTCACAGGAAAGGATGTAGGCTCCACTGGGCTCAGAGAAATTGGGGACCCAGGCCCAGAAGCAATCTAGCTTCTCTCTCTCTTCCTAGGAGGGGTAGGCATCCTGCCATAGGGATCCAGTTCCAGGATCCTCTTTCCGGCCAAAAAGCAGAAAATTAGCCTGCCAGAAACAGGCAAACGAGGTTGTGCATCAACTACCTAGAGCAAAGCGTGGAGATTGGGGTCATAAGGCAATGAGGGAAATGGAGTGGGAAGGGTACCCTGTGTGTAGAAAAGCACTTGCCCCGTGTGGGCCAAGGGATGTGAACATGAACATATCTTCCAGCTAACAGGCAACGAACTCAACATTTAGTCTGGCCCCAGACCCTAATAACAAGCTACAAAAGAACCATCCAGCACAACTAGAGCCAGGAGTCATCAGGAACCTAGTCAGAGAAGGTACAATGGCCTCAGAGACAGGGCAAGGGAACACTGAGGTGGTGGGCACCTGGGGCAAGAGCTAACCAATCTTCAGTCTTATCCCTCCAGACTCCTCCCCACCACAGCACAGGGTTTCTCCCTTTCATTGTGTTGGTGAGAAGTGGCAATCAGGAAAATAGACCAGGGGTCTCAAACTCGAAACCCTCCATAGAACATTTTGTGGCCCTGCCCTAGAGGAATCTTTGTTTTGTTTGGGCCACACACCCCCAATGTTCAAGGCTTACTACTGACTTTGCACTCAAGGATCACCCCAACTTTGCCTCCTGCGGTCCCCAGGTAAATTGAGTTTGAGACCCCTGAAATAGACAAAGTAGTCATCATACTGAATCTAGAATAGTATAAACCCGGGTAAGCCTTGCACACAACAATCCAGATTTTATCCCCTGCACCCAATACGGGCCCCAAGCACTGCCAGTAGTGATCCCTGAGCCCCACTGGGTGTGGCCCAAAAAATAGTACAAACAGGTCTGTCTCCTTTTAGCCAACAAAGAGTATTTTTCTGGTTGTACTCTTAGCCCTCATAGCAAATATCTCAGTTGAGGATGCCAGACAATTTTCTTCACTGGCTTTTATTTAATCTGGGTGTCTGGGTTTAGAGAGATTATACAGACGTTAAAGTGCTTGACTTGGATGCAGCAGCCAACCCCATTTGGTTTCCCAGTACCATGTATTATCTCTTAAGCACAACCAGGTATGAGGGCATTTGTTCTGATATTCAGCTGACCCAGGTTTGATCCCTAATATCCTATATTGTCCTCTCCCCAAGCACCAAAAGGAATGATTCCTGAATGCAGAGCCAAGAATTACTCCTGAGCACCATCAGTTGTGATCTCTCTTTCACTCATAAGGAGTAAGCCCCAGCACTGCTGAGCCCCCACCAAAACTTAAAAGAATAGGACAACAACAGTAGAGAACTGGTCACAATAGAAAGAAAATACTCTGGATCTGGACTGGAGAGATAACACAGCTGTAGGGCATTTGCTTTGCACGCAACCGAACCAGGATAGACTGTGATTCAAATCCCAGCATCCCATAAGGTCCCCCGTGCCAGGAGCGATTCCTGAGCACAGAGCCAGAAGTGTGACCCAAACCAAAAAGAAAAAGAAAATACTCATGATTGAATAAATATGGCCAGAGACTGACAAATGGGAACTACACAGTGTCCCTGATGTGGCACTAAAGCCTCCCCTCTTCCCACATTCACCTAGATAGAAAATACCCCTGAAAGCAACCTCCAAGCTGCTTCAGGCTAACCCTGACTGATTTTTTTTTTTTTTTGGTTTTTCGGGTCACATCCGTTTGATGCTCAGGGGTTACTCCTGTCTAAGTGCTCAGAAATTGCCCCTTGGTGGTGGCGCTGGAGGTAAGGTTCCTGCCTTGCCTGCGCTAACCTAGGACAGACTTCGGTTCAATCCCCGGTTTCCCATATGGTCCCTCAAGCCAGGAGCAAGACTTCTGAGCACATAGCCAGGAGTAACCCCTGAGCATCACTGGGTATGACCCCCCCAAAAAAAAGAAATTGCCCCTGGCTTGGGGGAACCATATGGGACATGGGGATCAAACCGCGGTCCTTCCTTGGCTAGTGCTTGCGAGGCAGACACCTTACCTCTAGTGCCACCTCAGTGGTCCCACCCTGACTGATTCTTTTTTTTTTTTTTTGGGGGGGGGGTCACACCCGGCAGTGCTCAGGGGTTACTCCTGGCTCCATGCTCAGAAATTGCTCCTGGCAGGCACGGGGGACCATATGGGACACTGGGATTTGAACCGATAACTTTTTGCATGAAAGGCAAAGGCCTTACCTCCATGCTATCTCCCGGGCCCCCTGACTGATTCTTGACTGTTTTCACTTTTGTCTCCTCTACCTGGCTGATCCACCTACCTGCCACATAATCCCTTACTGGCTGTCCCAACCAGTGGAGGATCCAATTGGCCAAAGGTGTCATTTTGGTGATGTCAGAGGATAAACCACCTACACACACACATTTGGAAAGCACTCTCTGGAACCAGTTTGATCCCTGCAGGGGAATCCCCCCCTACCTCCAGCCACCTAAAGTAATCCATGAGCACCACCAGGTGGAATCTATAGACAACAACAAAAATAAACTGCCTGATAAAGTTACTGGGGTCTTGCGAAGGCCTCACAAAGTTAACCTCGAACCTGCATGCGGCCCTGAGCCTATGTGCCCTAGTTCGAAACTCCCCCAATGCTGTCTTTGGGGGGGTGGGTGGTAGGTAAATAAACTGCTCACGATCCTGCCTAGGGAACTCCGGTGGCAAGAGGAGCTGAGTCCAGGGTGAGACGGGGTCATCCCTCTGGGTTGCTAAGCCGAAGACAGACTTATTTCGGCCGTGTCACCACCATGCTTTCCGGGCCTGCTTCTCTGCGAGGAACTGGATTTTCCGGGCCTGGGCCTGGGCCTCAGCCCTGGCCAAGACGCAGCGGGAAAGAAGCCCGCAGCCAGCAAGATGCTTTGAGCTGGGGAGGAGGAGGCGCGGCCTGGGGCGGTGAGTTCAAGTACAGACATCCAGGCGGCGCGCGCTGTTGGTGTCACGGAACGCGTCGCTCTGGGCGGGGCAGCGACGCCCCTTGGCCTCCGGTCACTGTCCCTGCGTTCGATTCTCCTGTGGTTTGCCCATCTCTTGGATTCACCTCGTCCACCGCAACGTCTTGGCTGTCACTGCCACTGTCCCAACCACTCTACTGTTTCCCAACATTTAGCCACTTCCCTATCGTCCTTCTGCCCTATTGCTTACCATGCTTTCCTCTGCATGTCTGCCCAGCCACCGTCTGCGGGCTTGATGATTTTCGCAGGCCCCTCCAAATGCATGTCTTAGGGACACCCCAGCTTCTCCCTTATGGAATGCCGAGGTTGCCTAGACCGACTACTCTTCTGTGAAAGTCAATTGTCTTACCCATCTCCAGATGGCTGCTGCCTTTGATTCCTTTCAATTGCACTAAATGATTATACCTCACTTTACAGAATGCTTTTGTTGTTTTGAATAATAATGAATTGCATAAAAAAAATGTTCTTGTTTTGGGCCACACTCGATGGTACTCAGGTCACTCCTGATAGTGCTCAGAGGAACAGATGCCAGAAATCAAACCCAGATCCTCCTGCACACCCATCAAAAACTCCAGCACAATGAGCTAACTCCAGTCCTACCTCACTTTACTTTCTTGCAATTCATGTCCATGTGGGCTCCTATATGTGTGAAATTAAATTAGTTTCTTGGACTGTAGAGATAGTCTTGCACTGTGCTGATCCACTCAGAACCAATCCCTAACACCCCAGGTGATCCCCCAAGCTCTGCCAAGAGTGATCCCAGAACAGAGCTTGGTAAACCCTGAGTACCAACAGTTGCTGTCCCAAAGAAACAACAACAAATAGTAATTAGATTTATTTTTCTACTAATCTGTCTGATGCTAAAAAGATTATTCCAGGGGCCCGGGAGATAGCATGGAGGTAAGGCGTTTGCCTTTCATGCAAAAGGTCATCGGTTCGAATCCCGGTGCCCCATAGGTCCCCCGTGCCTGCCAGGAGCAATTTCTGAGCATGGAGCCAGGAGTAACCCCTGAGCACTGCTGGGGGTGACCCAAAAACCAAAAAAAAAAAAAAAAAAAAAGATTATTCCATCATCCCAAGAAGAAAAGAATTGTGGGACATTTACCCTCCTCCACATTATCTTCCTATGTATTCTTACTCAAATTCCAGAGGTCATATCCTGCTCCTTAGCTCCCCTGTCACATCTACAGACCCTCGGGGAGATCTCTTGATCATTAAGTGAAGGAACTTTCAAACATGTCCTTTCCTGGGACAGAAAAATAGTATAACAGGTAATGCATATGGCTCTTACCTTGCACACGTCCATTCATATTCAATCCCTGGAACCCCATGTAGTCTCAAGAGCCCCACCAGGAGTGATCCCTGAGCAAAGAGCCAAGTATGAACCCAAATAGAAAAAAGGAAAAGAAAAACAAATACTTGACTTTTTCTCCCTCCACGTCTTTTTTTACTCCAATATCCCTAATCTCAGATGTGGAGAAGAAAGTAAGAGGTAGGATCAGGGTGTGGCACCAAAGGCACCTGCCAGCCTTTCACTTACTCTTCCTTCTCTTACCCTACCTGCCTGGCCAGCTCCAGTGAGGCTGCCTGAAAGCACACGACCTGGTTAAGGACTTGGGTAAACATGGCCTTGCCACATCCTCAAGGAGGACAAAGCTGAGAAAAAACTCCTGGTGCAGGGGCACCCAATAGAGGTCCCATCTCTGGAGGCTGCCATTAACAGTTAAAGGGAAGTTGGGGCATGTCCCCCACTGAAGGAAGTAATGAGCCCAGGCTGCACCACTGGACAGCAGGTACCTCCAGAACTGACCTTTCTTTCTCTAGGTCAGATCCATTTTTTAGACAGAGACCCAAGACCTACCTGTGTGGGACCTTTGAAGGCTTGGGTGCACAGTCTAATCCTATCCCACCCACCCAGTGAGATAAGGCTGGAAATAAATAAAATTGGCCTTGAGCAGGCAGTTTCATATCAGCCTGGTTTGTGAGTCCACTAACAAGCATTCCCTTGGGGTTTATGAACAACATCCTAGGTTGTACAAAGAGAAGAGTGTCCCCAAGATGGACAAAGACTATCATCCTGATCCCCAGAAAAGGTCAGCAGGAGAAAAGACTGGGGTTCAAGAGACAGGTTCTGTTCATACCTGATGTCAACCACAGCGCCAGCGGGCCTGCCAAATAGGTGAGCATTCCTTCCTTTGATCCTTAGAAGGAACAGGATTTGGCCAAGTGAGAGCAGAACCAACCCCAACCAAGTCCAACCCTGTGCTGGACCTTGGGGGGTGGGGGGCAGTGTCATATGCGTCCCAGGCTGACAATTGAGCGGCCAAAGCAGATTAACCCGACTGCTAATCCCCCCCTAATGGTTTCAGAATCCCCGGCGCTGGGTAGAGCAGCTAAGCCGGCCTTTCTCCGAGGCCTCAGCCAGGCCCTCCCCAGCGGCTTCAACCGGGCCGCTGTGCCGATGGTATCTCAGCCAGGCCTCGCCGCTGGCCCATGCTAATCCCCGCGCTCGCTTTCTTCCCGGCCGGCTGGAGATCCAACCGATTGGCGTTTGATTACGCGGCTATGGAGGGTCTCTTTGTGCAATGGGCCCTAAATCCCCTAATTCCGTGATAAAGAAGGCATTAACGGGCGTTTGCTGCAGAGAAAGGCACCGGGATGAAAGAAAGCAATCAGGGGAATCCTGATGGCCTCACAGGTCCTCCAGGGCAGGCAGGCAGAGAGGTAAGGGGTCCACTGATGGGTGGAGGGCTTCCTGAGTGCTCCCCCCAACTCTACCCTGCTCTTTCCTAGCCCCCAGCAGGGTCCAAGCCTTCTCCCACTCCCACCCTGCCTCCTGGCTCAGTTGGATGCATTAGCCTGCAGGCACGAACGACCCTTGTGACCCCTGCTTTGTGCCGGCTGACACCCTACTCACAACCCCACTCAGCTCCTTTCCTGTCTAGATAGTCAAGTCAGGGGTCTTGATCACTCAAACATCCATTCCTAAGGATATTGATTCCCTAGCATTGCCACATCCCTTCTCCTTTGACGTTAAGCAGCTTTTGGAAGGAAGGAAGGAAGGAAGGAAGGAAGGAAGGAAGGAAGGAAGGAAGGAAGGAAGGAAGGAAGGA
>PVKC010051314.1:0-10435 GCA_004027635.1 Crocidura indochinensis
TTTTTTTTTTTTTTTTTTTTTTTTTGGTTTTTGGGCCACACCCAGTGACGCTCAGGGGTTACTCCTGGCTATTCGCTCAGAAGTTGCTCCTGGCAGGCACGGGGGACCATATGGGAACCGGGGGATCGAACCGCGGTCCGGTCCGTCCTAAGGCAGGCACCTTACCTCCAGCGCCACCGCCCGGCCCCCAGTTATTTTTTTCTTAAGATCTCCAGCTTAAAAAAAAATATCTCCAGCTAACTGCATGATGCTGTATTAAAAAACAATGTATGCCAGTGCTACATTTGTTTTAAATCTCTAGATGGTTTTGCAGCTCCCAGGTTTTTTGTTTTTCTTTGGTTGCTGCACCCCTGACCTAGGGTGACGTAGGGCAATCACTGGATGAAACAAAGTTTACAGACTCCACAGTTGGAGAATTGTGTCCTTTTAAAGTGTCGCAGCTCTTCCCCTGCTTACTCTGGGGCTGCCTGCTGGTCTCCAGGGTTGAAGCGAGGGCCAGGGCCAGGCATATGTAAGGGATGTGCTCTGAGATCAAAACCCAGGTTGTCTTTAAGCAAGGCCAGCTTGTATCCAAATACTTTTTGTGTGTGTGTGTGTGTGTGTGTGTGTGTGTGTTTGGGTCACACCCGGCAGTGCTCAAGGGTTACTCCTGGCTCCATGCTCAGAAATTGCTCCTGGCAGGCACGGGGGACCATATGGGGCACTGGGATTCGAACCGATGACCTTTTGCATGAAAGGCAAACGCCTTACCTCCATGCTATCTCCCAGGCCCCGTATCTCAATACTTAAAACCACATTACCCACTCCACATGGCTCTACCTTAATTCTTTAATTTTTTTATTTTGGTGTTATTGTTTTTGACCACCCCTGGCGATGCTCAGAGCTTACTCCTGGTGCTATCTATGCTCAAGAGATCACCATATAGAATGCCAGGGCTGGAACCTAGATTGACTGCTGGACCTATTAGACTATTTCTACTGACCCCTGAATTTTTTTTTTTTTTTTTTTTTTTGGAGAGGGTTGACAATGCCCTGGCCTTACTCCTGACTCCTGGCAAACTTGGGGAACCATATGTGGTACTGAGAATTGAATCGTATTCAGCCATGGGGATCATGCCTGCGTTTGGCATTTATCTTCAAGGCACCTTACCTGCTCTACTGTCACTCTGGTTCATTGCTATTTGTAAGGGGTGTTGGGTATGCTGGGAGCCACTCATAGTCTTTTTCAGACAACTAGGCCACAGAGTTGACTGCCACAGCCCAAATATGGGGTGCTCCTTACTCCTCCATTGGCAGAGACCACCAGGGCCGTCCTGGACAATCCCAGCTCAGTTTCTAACACCACATATATTCCCCTGAGCACTATCAGGGGCCACTTTATATAGCAGTGTAGTCCTTGAGCATTACCAGATGTCTATACCCACCGTCAAGAAAATACATAGAAGAGGCCCAGGGACGTAAAGCTTTGCCTTGCCATGTGTAAGGTTCAGGGTTTGGTCCCTGGCACCACAAAAAATGCACACTAACCATCAAATCAAGCAATAGCTCAACAAACAAGCTGAGCTCATGCTTTACTTACTGTAGGGCCCGTTCCGTTCCCAACACCACGTTGTTCATGAGCATTTAGCAGTGAGTCCCTCCCACATGCCTGATGTGACCTCCAAACAAAACCCAGAACATCTCTGGTCATATTTTCAGTGTATCACAAATTTGAAAAAGCACCGATCAAAATAAGTCAAGTTTATTTATTTTCGGGGGAGGGTGTCCATCTGGGCCACACACTGGTGGTCCTCACTTCAGGACTCTGATTATTCCTGGCAGTGCATGCAGTGTGGGGCAGGATGGGGTTCTCATGTGAATTGCCAGTTCGTTGCCAGTCTCCAGTTCCAATAATCTTAATTTTATGGTAACTCATAGGCAGCAAGTACCAAAAGAACATGAAACTCACTTCTACCCCTATAATAGTTCTGAGGTAAGAGTCTGAGATTGTGTAACTACTAGTAAAATTAAATTAACAATTTAATTAAATTAACAATTTAGGGTACTTGGAGGTAGGCAAGAGCACCTCAGGCTTTGCATGTGGGAGCCAGGTTTGGGGTTTGATCTCAGACACACTGCATGGTCTGGCAGCTTGCTAGGTGTGGCACAAAGACAAAACAAAGCATATTTATTGGACCCAGGGGATAATTCAAAGAGCTGGAGCAAGTGCCGGGCACAAAGAGGCACCAAGTTGAGTGGGGAACTTAAGGACCCTGAGCAATGCCTAGGCAGAGGACACTTAATGATTTATTGAAGGGATACTATTATTTAGCATTTTCTTCCCTTTTTTATGGGCCACACCCAGCAATGATTATTCCTGGCTTTGCACTCATGAATCATTCCTTGCTCCAGGGACCATATAGGATGCCAGGGATCAAACCTAAGACAACCGCTTGTGATGCATGCAAGCAAGGGACTTACCTATTGTGGCTATCTTTCCTGCCCATCTTCCTTTTCTTTCCCTCCCCTCCACTTCCCTCCTTTCTATACACAGCAGTATTCAAGGGTTGCTCCTGTCTCTCTATTCAGGGATCACTCCTGGCATGGCTGAGAAAACCATATATATTCAAATCCTGTAGTCTGTACAGGGCCAGCACCGCTCCCACTATACTGCCACTCTGACCCCGAGTGTTTTTGGTTGCTGTTGCTGCCCAATCTTGTTTTGGGGAATGTTTGACTTCTTTTGTTTTAGGGCCATATTGGGCTGTGCTCAGGGCTTCTTGTGGTGCTCAGTGGCCAGTATGTGGTGCTGCGGTTGAGCTGGGGTTGGCTGAGTGCAAGGCAAGCTCCTTCCTGTATTATCTCTTACGTTTTGTTCTGTTTTGATTTGGGTGCACAGCCAGTAGTGCTTAGGAGCTGTTCTGAGGCTGCTTGAAAATTACTCCTCTAACTTAGGTGCTTGAAGGAAACATGTAGCTTCAGGAGTTGGTCCCAGGCTTCTTGCATGCAAAGCATGTGCTCAACCCTTTGAGCTATCTACATAGCCCCCTTCCCCCAACCTGTTTTTTGGGGAAAGTCCCAGTGGGATATGCTTAGATGCTGTTCCTAGCTCTGTGCTGCTAGGTGTTGCTTCTGGCAGTGCTCTAAGGACCATATGCAGAAACATACACTCCAATTCATTAAACTATTTCTCTGCCCCAAGGCTTTGTATGTGTGTGGTGTGAGGGGAGGGGTGAGTTGACATAAACCACACTTGGGGCTATCCTCAGCTCTGTGCTCAGAGGTTACTTCCAGCCATTTTTCAGACCAAATAAGTTGCTGGATATTGAATCTGGGTCGGCTCCATTAGGTAAGCACCCTATATGCTATGCTATCTTACCAGCCCCCACATTTTGTTTAAATTCCTGGTTAAGCAAGTATGAAAATGTATTTGAGGACCTGAGAGGCTAGTATAGTGAATAAGGTGCTTGCTTTGTATGTGCCAACCCAGATTCAGTCCCGGTGGTCCTGTGAAATCCTCCAGGAATGATCCCCAAGTTCCGCTGGTTGTGGGCCCCTCCCAAATAAAAATGTATTTGGAATAGTTGTAAAGACAGCTTACTGGGCCAAGAATGAGAATATGGGTTGCAAACTGGTGACCGGGCAATCTGGCACCCTGAGCACCCCCTCCTCCCAGAAGCAAGCCTGTTTGAGAGTTGTGTGTGGTTTAGGGGCCCTTCCTGTGGTGCTTGGGCAAGCCTGGAGGCTACTCCTGGGTTCTGTATTAGATGGTCCAGTTGTGCCGCAGGGTCTTTTGATGTCAGGAATACTGCTGGAGGAGGCATTCTGGAGGTGGGTATAGGTATGGGTGCAAATCAAGAGATAAAATTAGCCCTAAGATTCTTTTTTTTTTTTTTTTTTTTTTGTGGTTTTTGGGTCACACCCGGCAGCGCTCAGGGGTTGTTACTCCTGGCTCCATGCTCAGAAATTGCTCCTGGCAAGCACGGGGGACCATATGGGGCACCGGGATTCGAACCAATGACCTTTTGCATGAAAGGCAAACGCTTTACCTCCATGCTATCTCCCGGGCCCCAGCCCTAAGATTCTTTGTTAGCTCTTCCTAAAAGGTCCTATCACTAAGTCTGTGTGGTCTTTCTACTGAGATTGCAGCTAAGAGGTTCCAAGCATTAGATGGGTAGGAACTGGCTATTTTCAATCAAATGTTTCCTGTTCCATTTCATTTATTCATGACTAAAGGAAGAAAAAGGCTTCCTTGAAATGTCACTTGGTCAAATTTGATTGCACAGAGAAGTTGGAGATTTGTGGGAAGTGAGGCAAGATAGTTAGAAGTAGAAATATTTACTGGAAGAAAATAGTTACTAACATGATTAAACTATTTTGAAATCTGTATCAAAAATTGTACTTATTGGGATCCGGGGCTGGGCTGGAGGTAAGGTGCCTGCCTTGCCTGCGCTAGCCTAGGACCGACCTTGGTTCAATCTCCCAGTTTCCCATATGGTCCCCCAAGCCAGGAGCAACTTCTGAGTGCATAGCTAGGAGTAACCGCTGAGTATCACTGGATGTGGCCCAAAAACAAAACAAAAAAAATTGTACTTATTGGGGTCATAGCGCAGAGGTAGAGCGTTTGCCTTGACATGTGGCTGTCCTAGGATAGACCTTGGTTCTATCTCCTGGCATCCCATAGGGTCTCCCAAGCTAGGAGTAATTTCTGAGTGTATAGCCAAGAGTAACTCCTGAGAATCGCCGGGTGTGGCCCAAAAACCAAAAAAAAAAAAAAAACAAAAAACTTAATTTTATGACTTATAGGGTGAAAAGGGAAGCGGTGTTTGCAATTCAATGACAGTGCTTGTTTCTGTGGGTTTAGCTTTCTTTATGATGCTGCTTAGGTTGACTTACAGTGAAATATTTTTAAGTTAATGCATAATTTTGGAGGTAGAATCCTTCCCAATTGTTGCTGGGAACCACCACTGCTAGGCTCTGTAGTGCTAAGGAGGCTATGTGGTCAACGTTGGGATCTTACTGGGGCCATGTGTACGCTAAGCTTCTTCAGCCCTCTTAGCAGAGCTAGCACCTAGCTTAATTTTTTATTTTTTTATTGTTCCCTTTCTCCCCAGTAGCACTCAGAGATTACTTCTGGCTCTGCACTCATAAATTACTTCTGGTAGGCTCAGGGGACCATAAGGGATAACAGGGATCAAACCCCGGATCGTATCCTGTGTCTACTGTGGGCAAGATGAACGCCCTACCCGTAGTGCTATATCACTCCATCCACACTCTCTGCCCAGCTTAATTAATTAATTTATTTATTTTTTGGTTTTTGGAACCGGGGGATCGAACCGAGGTCCGCCCTAGGTTAGCGCAGGCACCTTACCTCCAGCACCACCGCCCAGCCCCCCCCTTTTTTTTTTTGGTTTTTTTTTTGGGTCACACCCGGCAGTGCTCAGGGGTTACTCCTGGCTCCATGCTCAGAAATTGCTCCTGGCAGGCACGGGGGACCATATGGGACATCGGGATTCGAACTGATGACCTTTTGCATGAAAGGCAAACGCCTTACCTCCATGCTATCTCCCGGCCCCCCAGCCCCTATTTTTTAAAAAACATTATTTATTGATTACTTGATTGATTGGTTTTGGGGCCATACCCAGCCCTGTTCAGGGGTCACTCCAGGCTCTGCACTCAGAATCACCCCAGGCAAACTGAGGGAACATTATGGGTGCTGGGAATCAACCCCGAAGGCTGTGCTCTCTCTCCAGCCCCCAGCTTAATTCCTTAAAGGATTTTTATCACTGCCTCAAGCAAGATGATTCGCACCACCTGTCCCTCTACCTCCTCCCCCCCCAAATCAGAGGCATTTTAATTAGTTAGCTTACACTACACTGTTTTATTGCTTGGTGTAAACTTAGTTCCTTAATTTGTGGCCATAGGCATGACAAAGCAGCCTTAGGCTCAGTTCGAGGAGGGAGTTGTGTTTTCTTTTTTCTTTTTAGGGTATTTGGGTCACACCTTGCAGTGCTCTGCTTTTCACCTGTCTCTGTGTTCAGGAACCGCGTGCTTAGGGTTTATTTCTGGTGAGCCCAGGTCAGCCACATGCATAGCAATAGAGGTTTGTGTTATTCCAGCCCCCAGAGAATGTGTTTTTTTTTTTTTTTTTTTTTTTGGTTTTTGGACCACACCCAGTGACGCTCAGGGGTTACTCCTGGCTATGCGCTCAGAAATCGCTCCTGGCCTGGGGGACCATATGGGAGGGGGGAATCGAACCGTGGTCCGTCCAAGGTTTCAGCGCTACCTCCCGGCCCCCCAGAGAATGTGTTTTAACACAATTGTATCCAGTCACTATTCACTACAGTTAATTGAAGTTCTGATAAATAATGCTGTGATTATAGGGCCAGATAACACATTGTTTGCTAATCTTTGAAAAGCTTGAAAGTTAAATCTGAGGGGCAGGAGCTATAATATTATGGGGAGGACATTTGCCTTGCAAGTGGCCAACCCATGTTTGATCCCTGGTATCCATATGATCCCCTGAGTCTTTTTTTTTTTGTGGGGGGGGGGCTCACCCTGTGACACTCAGGGGTTACTCCTGGCTTTTCGCTTAGAGGTCGCTCCTGGCAGGCACGGGGGACCATTTGGGGAACTGGGGGATCGAACCGCGGTCTGTCCTAGGTTAGCGCAGGCAAGGCAGGCACCTTACCTCCAGCGCCACCGCCTGGCCCCCGATCCCCTGAGTCTTGATGATGATTTGAAATGATTTCAAATCATTGATGAGCCTTGAAATGATTTCTGACCACAGAGCCAGAATAACCCCTCAGCACTGCCTGGTGTGCTTCCTCGCCCACACAAAGTTAAACCTGAAGCTAGTGGTTAAGGCATCTGTTTTGCACATGGCAGACCCTGATTCCTATCACCCAATATGATCCCTTGAGTATTAACGAATATGGCCCCCAAAACAACAGCAAAGTTAAATCTACTTAGGGGGTGCCTGGGAGATACTGTGAGGTGCTGGAGTTGTTTGAGGGTTCCTGAGAAGTTTGGAGTTGGATCCTAAGGTCTCAATCCCTCCACATAGAAATCCTATCTAAGTACTCTAGGTCATAAAATAGATGGTTATGCTCCCCCAATTTTTTTTTTTTTTTGGTTTTTGGGCCACACCCAGTGACGCTCAGGGGTTACTTCTAGCTATGTGCTCAGAAGTCACTCCTGGCTTGGGGGACCAAATGTTAAATCTCTTGTATAATTTTCTTTGGGAGGAGGCCACACCTGGTTGTGTTCAGGGTTATTCCTGGCACGCTTGGGGACCATAAGCAGGCACCTTATCAGCTATTCTATCTCTACCTTTTTTTTTCCAACCTATTTTGTCTGCTTTTTAACTGTACCCAGGTGTGTTTAGGGCTTGCTTATTCCTAACTGCTCAGGGATCAATCTTGGCTGGGCTAGAGATCCAACACGGGTGGGCCACCTTCTTAGCAAGCCCTTATCCCTCCCTACCTGCTGTCCAGCACCCACTAAGCTGACAGAAAACTGAAAAAAAAAAAAATCTTTATTCTGCATGTCAGTATTCTGCATGTCACTGATGACAATCAGGGCAATACTTGCATGACTAGTGATCCGTCTACTACTGCTTAACACTTGGCCTCACCTCTAATTGCTTTTCTGTTTTCTTAAGTTCAGTTGGGGTGAAGTTCAGGGGTTACTCCTGGCTTTTACACTTAGGAATCATTATTGGTGACCTTTTGGGAACCATGTGGTGCTAGGGATTAAACCTGGTCAAGATAGGGCAAGGCAGATGCCCTACCTGCTAAATTCTCTGTCCCCTGAAACCGACCATACTAATTTTCATTTTTATTGGTGAAAGTCAGGATTTAGGGTCACACCCAGTTGTGCTCAGGACTTACTTGTTCTTGCTTGGAGGCCTCCATCAGACCAGGGTCTAACAAGTGCCACGACCCCTATACTATCTCTCTGGCCCCAGATCTTATTCCACTTTTTTATCTTTCAAAGAATAAACAGCAAATAATATTTTTTCCATTTATGTTTTTTATTTGTATAACATTGCAATTTGTGGGTGACATATTCCTATTTTAGAGTAGATTGTTTCCAGAAAGTTAAAATGTTTTAATTCTCTGTCCTCTTTCTCTTCCCTTGTTGATGGTATAGTGATGGTTGTTACACATACTTGTTGCTCTCACATTTACTTAGGTTTTGAACATGTCTAGCAGTGCTCAGGTGTTGATCCTGTCTTTGTGCTTGGAGATGACTCCTGGCATTGCTTTGAGATTTTGTGGTACTGGGCATCAAACCTAGGCCTCCAACATAAAGCATATACTCACTCATCTGTGGAGTCTCTGCAGCCCATCAAATATTTTATCATTGTATGTGATGAAGTAATAAATAGCCCACTGAAACACTATTAGAGATCATGTCTGCAAGGGTGATTCATAGAAGTGAAATTATTAAGTTAAAAGATAGATAAGACTTTTTTAGAGATTGCAAAAATTTCTCCCCATAAACTTCCCTACTGATTAGAATTCCCATCAGCAGTATATGAATTCCTGTTTCTATAGTTTCAAAGGCAGTATAGAGAGAAATAGATGAAAGAAATGAAAAATTATTTGGACTGCTTGAAACTATGGTACTTTAGAAATTATTTGGAACTATGGTCGAGTGGTTGGCCAAAAGAGAGTCCGAGTGCAGACAGAGCCAGGAGTAATCCTTCATCATCTGGGTGTGGCCCCCAAACCAAACTAACCCCCCCCCCAATAAATAAAAATTAAAATTAAACTTACCTTTTTTCTCATAGACGAAACTGCAAAGGAAATCCGAATTGCTTGGTCGGGATTGGTGAGCATATTTGGTTGGGAGAAATAGATGAAAATAGTTTTCATAACATCGATGATCCCAACTGTGAGAGAAGAAAAAAGGTGAGACATTTTTGTTAAGTGATTGCTATGTGATATCTCATTATTTTTATGTCTGGTTTGTGCTTATGGTCAGAAGCTGATCAATACAATTTCAGGTAGCCAACCTATGCATCTTTTGGGGGGTAGGGCAGGATGGAAGTGTTAGCCACTCCTGTCAGTGTCCAGAGACCATATGTTACAAGAAAGACAAGAACCTATTCACATGTGTGCAATTCTCCTCTCCCATATTTCTCCTCCAACTAGGCACTTGTATAATAAATAGTGAAACTTAAGACTACTATTTAAATTGAAACTAAAACTTAAGTTCTTTTTTTTTACTATAACTTTTATATATAAAATCTTTATTTAAGCACCATGATTTACAAGCATGATTGTTGTTGGGTTTCAGTCATAAACAGAATACCCCCTTCATAGTGCAACATTCCCACCCCCATGACCCCCATCCTTCATCCCCACCCTTTCCTATATTAAGACAGGCATTCTACTTCTCTCATTCTTTAGCATTGTCATGCTAGTTGTTAGTGTAGTTATTTCCCTAACAGCATTCACCAGTCTTTGTGCAAATTGTGAGCTGGTCTTTCCGGTCCTTAACTCTATTGTCTCTGGGCCTTATTACAATAATGTCTTTTATTTTTCTTAAAACCCATAGATGGGGGGCCGGGCGGTGGCGCTGGAGATAAGGTGCCTGCGCTAACCTAGGACGGACTGCGGTTCGATCCACCGGTTCCCCATATGGTCCCCCCATGCTTGCCAGGAGCAACTTCTGAGCGAATAGCCAGGAGTAACCCCTGAGCGGCACTGGGCGTGGCCCCCCCCAAAAAAAGAATTTAAAAAAAACCAAAAACACCCATATATGTGTCAAACTATTCTATGTCTATCTCTCTCCCTCTGACTTATTTCACTCAGCATAATATTCCATGTCCATCCGTGTATAGGAAGATTTCATGACTTCATCTCTCCTGACGACTGCATAATGTTCCATTGTGTATATGTACCACAGTTTCTTTAGCTATTCATCTGTTGAAGGGCATCTTGGTTGTTTCCAGAGTCTGGCCATTTTAAATAGCACTGCATTGAATATAGGTGTGAGGAAGGAATTTTTGATTTATATTATTGTGTTCCTAGGGTATACCCCTAGGAGTGGTATAGCTGGAACATATGGGTTTTTTTTTTTTTGGTTTGGTTTTTGTTTTTTGGGGGGGTCACACCCGGCAGTGCTCAGCGGTTACTCCTGGCTCCATGCTCAGAAATCGCTCCTGGCAGGCACGGGGGACCATATGGGGCACCGGGATTCGAACCGATGACCTTTTGCATGAAAGGCAAACGCCTTACCTCCATGCTATCTCCCGGGCCCCAAAACTTAAGTTCTTAATGGTTTGTTCCAATGATATGTCTAATGCAGTAAACCTTTAATAGTTTTATTAAGTACTCATGCTATATTTGCTTTAACTTTGCATCTTCTGAGTTCTTTTTAAACAATCCTGGTAACAGGCACCCACAACACTACTTTTTCTTATTTGCGGATGTACTGTGATTTTT
>PVKC010051315.1:0-10438 GCA_004027635.1 Crocidura indochinensis
TTTTTTTTTTTTTTTAGGCCACACTCGGTGGCACTCAGGGTTACTCCTGACTTTGCTCTCAGAAATCACTCCTGGCAGGCTCAGGGACCACATGGGATGCTTGGGATTGAACCCGGGTCTGTCTCATGCAAGGGAAGAACCCTACCACTGTGCTATTTCTCTGGCCCCCTGTTGTGGAGCTATTAAAAAGCTAAAATGTTTAATTAGCATGTGCCAGCCCTGGTTCAATTTCCAGTACTCCATAGTGCCCCCTGTATACCAGTAGGAGTGATCCCTGTTAGGGTACATGCTACTGTTTGACCCAAATCATTTTCTACTTTTGACATTAAAAGAAAGGAATCAGTCTCAACTACAAATATGTTTGTAATCATGGTGCTCAAATACATATATTATTATAATTTAAAAAAGAAATGAATTAATTAACTTATACTCTTGTGTGTCTGTATAACCTGCAAAGTTGCCATAAATAATTTTCTTTGAAACACATTTCTAAATCTGGAATAGTATTTCACTAAATATGCATTTAAATTAATTAATTTATATTTTAAGATTTCAAAAGTAAAAGTTAGTGTTATTAAAATGTCCTAACATAATCCAAAGTAAATCAAAAGTAAAATTCAAATAATCTTGCAATATTAACCATTAAATCAAAAGAAAAAATCAGAAGCTTATTTATTAACAGGATTATAATTCACTCTGAAACATTCCTTTTGCGATTTTTGTAGTCAGCCAATAAATAGCCAATATACGCTGATAATTCCGTTGTTTAAAAAATGCATGACTTAAACCAGGAAAGCAGAATGATCATCTTACTTCAAAAATTAGTGACTTTGAACTAAAAAAATGGCTCTTAATGCTGTATATATTTCATGCAACCAGCACTAGAAGAGACCACTGAAATAAAAATAAAACATCTTAATCATAATAGGTTGTATTATGTCAGCTATTACGCTAGATCTGATTTCCATTGAATATCAGACATTGGCTTTTGAGATGGCAATCTTAAAATCAAAGCTTCCCATCTTTCAGCTTCTAAACGGATTAAAAGAGAAGGGAAGTGAGCTTTAAAGAAACGGTTAGAGCAGATAGTCATTCAAATGGCACATTTTGTGGGGTGGGGCACAGAGACCGTTTTGTTTTTATTACATCAGGGAAGAAAAAGGAATGATGGAGAGCAGCAATAAAGAGTTTCGCAACGGAACTCTCAAGCCGTTCACTATGAGAATATAAATGCTCCAGCATGAAATAAACTAGGAACTGAAGGAATAGATCTTCCTCTTTCTCTTTAAAGTCCAGATCAGAAAAAAGAAGCATGGCTTTGAGAATCAGGAGTGCTGCCTGGTGAGAGCTCTGTGATCAAAAATAGGGAAAGCACTGATGCGAAAAGACTGGTATTGGAATCTTCCAGAACTGTCTTTCAATACCAGTTATGCTCATGAGAAAAGTCTATCAAAAGTGCCAGGATTTTTGAACCCATGCACACAATGACTAATGTTAAAGAGTTCGGGACCTTTCATTCATTGATCTTCCTTGTAAATAAATATGCTTTATTTGTGTAATTATTTTCATTGGATGAAAGCAATAAGGGATTCTTGTTACATGGAGCAAATTTGGAATAGGCAAAAGTAACAACTGTGTGCCCCTAAATTGATTAGATTTACTATGGGAATTTGCAGAAATGAAGAAGTCATAAAGAAGCCTAGAATGTAAATCTTGAGCAGAAAATGAGCTAAGCTGTTTCTTCCCATTTCCGGTCCAGGTCAGACCCATTTTTGATACTTTTCCATATATTATCTCATCTCAACTTTGGTAGCCTTAATTACTTACAGGAATTTATTGCAACTGCTTCAGTCTCTGCATCATACTTTCTCATTTCAAAAGTCCTTGGTGAGTAGCTTTTAGCATAAATTTTAAACTCAAATATTTATTACATTAAGTAACTGTTTTAGTTAAAAATCTGTCTGAATACTAATCAACGGCATGAATTTGGATTCATTGCACAATTCCTTAGACCAATTAGGAGTGCCATTTACCAGATCTGTAACCTTCACACTGAACAATGCACTTAACTTATCTTAATTTCGATTTTATTTCTAGGAAACGTTAGACAAGCGTGCTGAAAATTATAATATCATAGCTATGAAAGTCCCTCTGCAGATAGCTAAAACGCGGTGTATCATTGATATCACTTGACTATTATCAGCATGGCAAATCACACATGTGCCTTTGCTCAGATAAGGGGCATTCTTTCCTCCACCTTGTTCACTATTTTAATCATCACCCAGCAAACCCCCCCCTTTTTTAAATTTTGGGTCACTCCCAGTAAAGCTCCGGGGTTACTCCTGGCTATGTGCTCAGAAATCACTCCTGGCTTGGGGACCATATGGTATTCCAAGGGATCTAACCAATGTCTGTCCTGGGCCAGCCGCATGCAAGGCAATGCCTTACTGCTGCACCATCACTCTGGCCCCCCAAAACCCTATTTTGAAGTTCTAAATCATCGAGGTTCTATTGCAAATAGCACGTTGCTTCTTGGCTCTTTTTTTTTTTTTTTTGGTTTTTGGGCCACACCCAGTGACGCTCAGGGGTTACTCCTGGCTATGCGCTCAGAAGTCGCTCCTGGCAGGCACGGGGGACCATATGGGAACCGGGGATCGAACCGTGGTCTGCAGGCAAGGCAGCAGGCACCTTACCTCCTGCGCCACCTCCCGGCTCCCAACTTCTTGGCTCTTTTATTCTGGCCTATACAATCACATTATATCATGAGGCAGTTTTACAGTTTCTAGAACTCTCTTTGGGATTTTATTGTGCCATTGAATTTCTGAGGGTGGGAGCCTAAATTTCAAACTGCTTTTTCTTTCTAAAGACTACCCGGTCCTTTTGTTTAAATGTGGTACCCAAGTGTTCAAGAAAAGCACTGAGTATTGAAATGAGGGCGGCCGATTTTGTGTTTTCTGTCTTGAAGACAGAATATGCATAATGGGGACAATTCAAGAGCACATTTTGTTTATTTTTTGTAGAACATTTAAAAACGCCACATTAATAAATATAAAGAAGAGACTATGGAGAATTATTGAATTTAGAAACTGAGCAAGACAGTAGTTTTTAATATAAGCATCAAAGAAAGACCAGATTCTGTTTGAATCTACTTGCAGAAGAAAGTACTAGATCTAGAAGAGCTCCTGTTTCAGTGAGAGAAGCAGTGTAGACATTCATTCCATAAACAGATCAATGTTTGGTCTAATTCATGAATCTAAAAGAGCAGGTTGTTAGCTCTAAACAACATTAAACAGATGAGTTTCCATGTTTTACATTGATCGAGTGAGTGGAACTTCACTTACTCGTGGATAGGAAGTATAGAAATAAAATGCTTGTGTTGCATTTAACTGGTCACCACCAATGACCTTCAGCCTTTACAGTGTGGTCACCCACTTAAATGAAGTGATAGTTATAGAAGAAACATGCCAATATATGAACACCATCAAGTCTTCTCTCTCACGGGCCCAATTTTAATCATCTGTTATATCCTTTCATCTCTTCTAGCAAGATCTCTTATCTTTGTCTACATTGGCAATGCACCAAGCCTAGCTTCCAAACTTAGCTTTGTTTTATGTTTCTCTACATTAGTAGTTCAATCTAACATTTTCAGTATTTTTTTTTTCAAAAGAAAACCTCATTCCTTTACTTGTTAAAATTTTTTCATCTTTCCTCATTTCTTTTGAAAAGATGATCATTTTTTCTACCCTAGACTCTCACAAATTCCCATAATATCCCTCAAAATGATTTTTCTCCCTTTTTGAGAAAAAAATTAAATTCATAAATTGTAGCACTCACTTCGAAAACAAGGAAAATCAGAGTGGGTCTTCTCAATGCTTAAGAGAGAATGGTTAGCAACAGAAAACCTAAACATACTCTAACATACACATTCCTTTTTTTTCCTTTTGGTTTTTGGGCATCAGTCAGGAGTTACTCCTGCCTCTGTGCTCAGAAATCGCTCCTGGTAGGCTCTGGGGACTATATGGGATGCTGGGAATCAAACTCGGTTCTGTCTTGGGTAGGCTGCATGCAAGAGAAATGCTCTACCATAGTGGTATCTCTCTGGCCCCTAGTTTCTTTTTTTTTTTTTTGAGTCATACCCAACAGTGCTCAGAAATCACTCTTGGCACGTTCAGGGAACCTTATGGGATGCCCAGGATCACACATTGCTGGGCATCATGCAAGGCAAATGTCCTCTCCATGCTCTGACTTCTACTTTATTTTCTTGATTAAAGATATGCCTGAAACTTTTCTTGCCAATGTATCTCTTCATTAAAAAATTATGCTGATGTGGCTTTTTGGCAAAAAAAGTGTGTATTATGTATATGTGTTTTATTATTTTTTCATATTCCAGTCACAGTGTGCCACAGATATTACTTTCCAAAAAAAAGCCTCTCAGAGTAGTGGACAAAGAAACTATATAAGATGAAGATCAATACTTCCTATTTTTGTGCACTAACAGTCTTGAACAAGGTGACTCTATATTTCACAAAACACTTAATATCCCAACCTCCTGCAGACTCTTAGTGGCTCTTGAATCTTTATCAATCATGGCTTTCAAGATCGTTTTAATCAGATTGTTTTTCTAAGTTTAAATGTAGCATCGTGTCCAAACAAAATTATCCCATCTCATGATATTGCTCAATACAGAGAAAATTGTATCTTTCTTTTGGTAAAGCAAGACTGTTTTTATTGAAACTTATTTAGAAAGCTGTGAGGGGAGAGAAAGAAAGAAGAATGTGTTTGAGAAAGAACACAGGCTTCTCTAGAGTGGAAACAAGCAAGCAAAGAAATAAAGGGAAAGAGAAATACATGTTTTGGGAGAATAGACAAACTTGAGCAAGCACTGCAAAGAAAGTGTTTAATTCCTTTAATCAGCACAACATCATCTAACCAGTCCCATTTTTAAAGAAAAAAAAAAAAACATGTCCTCATATCTCATAAGACACAGCACACTTTTGTGTGCTGTCTGGTGTTCTTAGTTGCAGCAAAAATTAAAAACAATATATTCACAATCCTGGTGCTCTTTGAGTAGTTTTTACCTTTATATGCAGTCACTAAATTGTTGTAAATATTTACTCTATAGGTTGAGAAAGCAAGGAATCCTTGGCTCTTTAATCCTTGGCTCTTTCATTTACTTGCATTTATAGTATCATAAAATATGTCAACAAGCCCAAGTTCACCTCACTTTTCTCTTCTATTTCCTTTTCTAATTTTACAGCTCTACATATTATGATAGTTCATTTGTTTCCATTTTCAATGTCATCAACTTCCTCTTGCTTTAAATGCCATTCACTGGTCAGACTAGTTTTCTTTTTTTTTTCTTTTCTTTAGTAGTAATGGGTCTGGGATGAGTTGGGGTGGTTTCCAGCCAAGTTGGACAGGCTCATGGAGGAGACCCCTCTTGGTGATTCTCAGCCAACAGGACAGCAGTACAATATCCCAAAGACAGGCCAGGAAGGGTCAGGAGGACCTGGGGATACAGTGCTTCCTGGCTCTTAAGTATAAGGTGTACACACCAGGTGGTGTAGAAGGGACTATGTGATGCCTTAACCCCTGTGCTATTTCTCTGGACCCATTAATTTCCTGTCATTTACGAAACAAAGCTGACCTGAAAAATCTGTGCGCTCTACTTGGACATTGTTGAGAATGTCAAATACACAAGTCCTTGCTTCTGTGAAGGAGTCTTCAAAGCTGCACACACTGTTCCACCACGAACATATAAAGTCATGTATGTCTTTCTCCTGCTTACTTAAGTCATTTCAGGACGACTTGGCTAGCTCCCTGTGCTGTTGCCTAACAGCTTCACTATGCAAATATCAAAATTTTACGTAGCCTCAAGGAAGTATGTGATTTCATCAAACTTGACCTTTATGATAAATTTTAAATATGGTTGATTCTTTATTGTATAGAATGGCTACAATAATTGACCCTGAATAGGCTTTCAGGAATGATATCACATTGGGTGTCTTTTTTTTTTAAGTTTTGTTCTCACTTGCTAAGATGCTAGAAAGTATGCACTATGACCAACATCTAACTTCTGACTTGCTATTTTAACTTTATTGCTTTAGAATGCATTTTCTGATTTATTGGTCATAGATTTAGCTGACCTAAACAGAGGTTTAATTAACTCATACTTAAAAACAAGGGTCTCAGAATTGGTTTTGTTCTTAAAGTGACAAAGGGTTCTGTGTCCAGACCAGGACCTATCTGTGTGTTTTAGATTAAATTATATTTCTCAATTCCAGTGTGAGAAAATTGAGAGAATTTCTGAAATTCTTTTCATTCTCTCAGCTGTAAGTGAGAAAAGCCTATGACAGCTTCTCAGCCTATGACAATTGGTGAAAGTTCCTACCAAAAATTGATTTTTGATCTATAAAGATCTATGAGATCTAGGGTTAACTGGTGGTCACTAGTTTCTAGAAAAGGCCACTATTAGAAAAACCATCATTATTGGAAGCCATGTCTAACTGAGGCCCACATTCCTTAGAGGGAGGTTGGTTCTTCTGGTCCTCCAGATGCCTATGCTACTATGCACCCAGTGTATTTGCTGTAACAAAGATCTTCAACTTCAGAGTTACAGGGAAGAAAATCAATGGCTTCTCCATAAAGATAAATCTAGATTTGTACTATAGAACCCGTAAATTAGAGCATCTGCTTTCTGAATTTTATAGGGAGCTCTTCTTTGAAATGACTATTTACATCGTCAGACCATGACATTTAAATGCATCTTGGTAAGATCAAGGACTACTCATTGTGCCTCAATTTCAATTTCTCAAGAGAAACCTGCCTGCATCTTTGAGAAATGAACTAGAATTCTACAATGAGAATTTCAAGTGTATCATGCTGTAATTTCTGAAGGAATGTTCAAAATATGATTCCTCAATTGGGTGGAAAAGGAATGGCCATTTAAATCTGGTATGGCAACTGATACACAAAAGCTTCATTTTATTTATGAAAATATCATCTGAAACTTAAATACAGATTGGGAATTCAACTGTTAGAAGAAACTCAAAAGTCATAAAGATATGATGGAAACTTACTTTATTGTGATGTAAAGAAAATAGATTGCATTTCAAAATAGCCTCAATCTATTTAGAGCCCTCTGAGGAACTCATTATTTGTGTTTTTTCTCCTGACAATGTCATTATGAGGTATAACCTTCAACAGAGATATGAGAAAATCATGAGTTTATACGCCGTTATATTTCTACTCATCAGAGCATTTTCTCAACAGATAGAGAGTGGAGGTTTAGAAAGATAGTAAAGGGAGTTAGGTCCTCATTCAAATTCCTCTGGCACAATGGTTGTCTGAGCACTGTCAGTATGGTCCTGAGCACAGAGACAGGATTAAGCCCTGAACACAGCCATGCATTGCTCCAAGACAAACAACAAAGACAGGATATTGCATAATTAAATTTATAGTTATAGAATTTTGCCACTGTATAGACTACACATGCCTAAACCATACACATTTTACTCCCAGGACAAAGAGATCATAGTATTTTATGTTCATATTTATCTCTGAGATGCAGCTGAGTTATCTATCTCAAAAGAAAGAATTCAAGAACCCTAGAACTGAAGACAATGATTGTTAAATATTATGCAGGCAAAATTTGTTCTGGGTAGAGGTTACTCAACAAAGCAGTCATGCTTTCTGATTTGGGTCAAAATCACTTCTCTAAGGGGTTGGAGCAATAGTACAGGGAATAAAGCATTTGCCCTACAGGTGGCTGACCCAAGTTCAATACCTGGCATTTCAAATAGTTTCCCAGGCACCCCAGAGATTTATTTCTAAGTGTGGAGCCAAATGTTACCAAGGAGCATCATGGGGTGTGACCCTCAAACAGATACACACAAAATAATTCCTTCTCTGTACAATTCTAAAAATTCCTAACAGTCAGGAGAAGTCAAGAGGGAAAAAGTTTCTTGCCAGTAAAAAATGCTTCTACCCAAAGGAGCATGAAGTCTTATTCTTTTTTTTTTTTTTTGGTTTTTGGACCACACCCAGAGTGACGCTCAGGGGTTACTCCTGCTATGTGCTCAGAAGTCGCTCTTGGCTTGGGGGACCATATGGGAAACCGGGGGATCGAACCGCGGTCCGTCCTAGGCTAGCACAGGCAAGGTAGGCACCTTACCTCCAGCGCCACTGCCCGGCCCCCGAAGTCTTCTTTCCATTTATTTTTTGGGTCAGACCCGGCAGTGTTCAGGGGTCTGGCTCTATGCTTAGAAATTGCTCCCAGCAGGCTCAGGGGACCATATGGGATGCTGTGATTCGAACCACCATCCTTCTGTGTCTAAGGCAAATGCCTTATCGCTGTGCTATCTCTCCAGCCCCTTCTTTCCATTTATTGAACAAAGCTAGTCTGATCAAGATGTCTAATTTCAAAATTAGAGTATGGGAGGGAAGGTGGCAGTATAAATCGAAGAAAACACTGAAAAGGAAAGCAGAGGTGAACAGCTGTAACATCTGCCAAGCCACAGAGTTTACTCAAATCCAGATGAAGCCATCATTAGTCAATAAAAATAGGCTGCTTGAATCAACATTTGTGTTTCACAAAGGTGTGGTAAATAGCTTTGTATATATACTATCATGTATTAATTATCATATGAACCTGATATGGAGACACACAGAAATAAATAACATGATAAAATATGAGCTGTTAGATCTACCATAACACATATTCACAGCAATAACCTGGAAGCAAACACCTACATGGAAAAAGCCTTACTTCTGAAGAATATCCTGTTTAAATTTAGTTTTTGAGTGAAACATAACTTTCCTTGGAAAAAAAAGTTCCACTTCTTCTTCCCTTCTTTTCTTCTTCTTCTTCTTCTTCTTCTTCTTCTTCTTCTTCTTCTTCTTCTTCTTCTTCTTCTTCTTCTTCTTCTTCTTCTTCTTCTTCTTCTTCTTCTTCTTCTTCTTCCTTCTTCTTCTTCTTCTTCTTCTTCCTTCTTCTTCTTCCTTCTTCTTCTTCTTCTTCTTCTTTCTTCTTCCTTCTTCTTCTTTCTTCTTCCTTCTTCTTCTTTCTTCTTCCTTCTTCTTCTTCTTCTTCTTCTTCTTCTTCTTCTTCTTCTTCTTCTTCTTCTTCTTCTTCTTCTTCTTCTTCTTCTTCTTCTTTATTTTTCTTTATTGGTTTTTCAGTCACACCCAGCAGTGTCAGGGGTTACTCCTGGCTCTATGCTCAGAAATCGCTCCTGGCAGTCTCAGGGGACAATATGGGATGCTAGTATTCGAACCATTGACCTTCTGCATGCAAGGCAAAAGCCTTACCTCCGTGCTATCTCTTCGGCCCCAAATTCTTCTTCTTAATTGAGGTGCATTGCATTTTCGAGTTCTTTGATTCTATAATCTTGTACTGTGAGATAGAATAATGTACAAATAATTTGTATTAATAATAACCTTGACATTAGGACAACAGAGAAAAGAGCAGAGAATATGGGTAATGAATACTTTCCTTTAGTAAATGGCATATCTGATGGAAAAGGAGTATGTAAACTGCATATGAATAATGCATCTATGAGAAGAAGATATGTTGTAATTATAGAGTAGAACAACTTTGAACCAGGAAGATATTAAGCCATCTTATACCACAGCAGATAAATTATACACACAAAACAGAAGTATTGTGAGACACTAGTTAAAGTGAGTTTTTACTAATTATTGCTTTATAGTACAGTTTAAAGTTGGGGAAAGTAATGCCTCCCATTTTCCTTTTCCCTAGTAGTACTTTAGCTATTCTAGGGTGTTTATTGTTCCAGATGAACTTCATAAGTGTTTGATCCACTTCTTTGAAGAATGTCATGGGTATCTTTATAGGGATCGCATTAAATATGTATAATGCTTTGGGGAGTATTGCCATTTTAATGATGTTAATCTTGCCAATCCATGAGCAGGGTATATGCTTCCATTTCCGTGTATCCTCCCTTATTTCCTGGAGCAGGGCTTTATAATTTTCTTTGTATAGGTCCTTCGTATTTTTGGTCAAGTTGACTCCAAGATATTTGATTTTGAGTGGTGCTATTGTGAATGGGATTGCCTTCTTATCTTCCTTCTCTTCCCTATCATTGTTAGTGTATAAAAAGGCCATTGATTTCTGTGTGTTGATTTTATAGCCTGCCACCTTGCTATATGAATCTATAATTTCTAGAAGCTTTTTGGTAGACTCTTTAGTATTTTCTAGGTAGAGTATCATGTCTACCTAGCATGGTATTGGAATAAAGACAGACCTTCAGATCAGTGGAATAGGCTTGAATTCTCAGATATTGTCCTCCAGACATACAAGTACCTAATTTTTGACAAAGGAGCAAGAAATCCTAAGTGGAATAGGGAAAGCCTCTTCAACAAGTGGTGCTGGCAGAACTGGTTAGCCACTTGCAAAAAAGCGAAAATAGACCCCCAG
>PVKC010051316.1:0-10440 GCA_004027635.1 Crocidura indochinensis
AAAATAAATGTTTCTAAGTTAAAGTTAATTAAATTATGAAGTAATTGTTTCCATTGTTCTCTTTAGAACAATTAGGTAACACATAAAGTCACATTGTAAGTACCCAAACTGGTAAAATATTAGATTGGCAGCATGCAAGTATTTTACATGTTTAAGTATAATGAAAATGCTACCTTTTTATGAAAAAGAATCAAACTATAAAGTCTTAATTAACATATAAATATTATTTTGTGACTATAATATAGTGGATTTCTTTTCTATTTTAGAAACTCCAAAGTGACATACACAAGAATTTTCAGATTGGAATAAATGATATGTGTTAGGTGCTTTCTTTATAGGTCCTTGGGAAATGTTAGAAAGCTTACCATTCTAGAACTCTGATCAGTGGATCACAGCAAGTTCTGTTTCATCCTTGCTCTGAAAAGTGATACTCCAGGAAACTCCTGAAGGTTAGGCAAGAAAGGTGCGTATAAACCAGGAAATAGGACTAAAGGCAAATCCTGAGCAGATGCTGTGACCCAGCAAAGTAAAGAATATGTATTTATCAGGTGCTCAGATTATAGGAATCAGGAGGAAGTTGAGTTCCCTAATTGGTCCTAATCATTTCCTCTGACAGTTTCCACTGTAAAATGATAGTGTCCCTGGTTGAAGAAATTATGTGATTGTCTCCTGACTTTTTCTCTTTATCTAATTTCAATTAATATGACTTTTGTTGTTGGAGCAACACAGATTCAAAACCAAAACCAAGAAACAGAATCTAGATAAAGTATTTGTTTGTGTTCCCCACCCTTATTTTTTACAGAGTGCCTGATCTTTATTTTTGTTCCTCTCATAGAAGTTTGACATTCAACTTTTCCTAAAAGCACCTTGTATTTTCCTCTAACTCCTTCATTGAATTTGCATTCAGCAGTCCTATTCCCCAGAAGAAATCTCTTCCATTTTCCATTTCAGGTTACATATATGCTACTCTTCTGAGTAGTTTCCAGTTGTCCAGGAACCTAGTGCTTGAGTAAATCCTTCAATCCCCAAGAGGAATGTGTGTACCCAGTATAGGTCAGGACATTTCCATGTAGGATGATGTCAGGTTTTCTTATCATTTCTGAGAGTACTATTAAATTTCCCTGTGAAATCACTAATTCCTGCAACCCTGCCACTCCTCCATTCTTCTCCAAAGACATTTAATATAAAAAGATTTGTTGTGCCAATAAAGAAAATGATGACTCCAGGACCCTGCTAGTCTTCCTCCCTGCCTATAAATAATTTTCATAGAATTATCCTACTATCCATATAACATGGTTCTTGGCTCACATATTTTCTCCCAACCTTTTTTTTTTCTACCTCCATCGTAAATAACAATGAATTATGAGCTGCCTCAACATCATTCTTCCTTACTTCAGTGGCATCCATCCACCTCTACAACAGGACATTTACATTTTAGGGGGAATCAAATCATGTTAACAAAAAACATGACTCTATGACCAAAGTATAGTGTTCACAGCTTCTTTTCAACAATTTTTTCCCAAACATCTTTTACTCCCTCACCACTCATACTACCTATATCCTCCCTCACTGATCCTACACTTTGCCATGGTCTTGATTCCACTGGGTTTTCTTAATCCCTTCTTTTCCTGACTTTGTAAGTCAACATGTCCAAAGATTCATATTCCATTTAAACAATACAAAAATATCTCTGACATACAAGAAACAGATATGTAATTTTTTTTTTCGGGCCACACCAGTTTGATGCTCAGGGGTTACTCCTGGCTAAGCGCTCAGAAATTGCCCCTGACTTGGGAGGACCATATGGGATGCTGGGGGATAGAACCATGGTCCTTCCTTGGCTAGCATTTGCAAAGCAGACACCTTACCTCTAGCGCCACCTCGCCGGCCCCAGATATGTAATTTCTGTCCTCAAGAAGTTTACAACTTGGAAGCTGGAATGATAGCGCAGTGGTAGCGCTTTTGCCTTGCTCACTTCTGACCCAGATGGACCTCAGTTCAATTCCCAGCGTTCCATATCCCCCAAGTCAGGAGCGATTTCTGAGCACAGAGCCAGGAGTAACCTCTGTTTGTCACTGGGTGTGGCCTCAAAACAAAATCAAATACAAACAAAAAAGAAGTTTACAACTTAATATAGAAGGCAAAAATTCTTGTGTGGATGAGTCTCTTATTTATTCTTTAGATAAATGACAATAACAATTGTCTTGGTTTAATTCAGATCTAACCCATATTTAAGTCCAGTCATCTTGTTTTTAATTTCAAACTCAGATCAATAATAGCACATAAAAATTGAGAAGGCACTACTATTGATTAGTCAATAAGTCACCTGAAGAACTAAAAGACAAGGTTATGCTCTACTATATGAAATCTTGACTCTAGATCAATATGATTCATTTCTCACTACAGGAAGAATCAAAGGGCAAAGTATATCTCTTCTGTATTATTGCATAAAGATTTAATTTTAGGTAGCACTAAAAATTATATAAAATGAGCTCTTAATTGAAAGAATAACAGATAGCATAATATAGGAGAACAAGAAGTAAAGTCACATAGAGTAACACCTGAGAGTATATTTAATGAATTCAAATCTAAAGAGCTTTATATCTTAGAATTGAACGTGAAATAAGACAACCATTTTATTCATTTGTCCAACAATTTAGAATGATTATTGTACAAGAAATTAAAGATACACATATTCCTAAAATAACTTCTTACTTCTATCTGCTCATTGAAAAGGGTTGACAAGCAGATATGTAAACAGAAAAGTACAACAAGGTTGGAGTACTTGAAAGGTCTTATAAGCATAATAAGAATGAAGGTCATAAAGTGAACTTTACATGGATGTGGTGTTTGAGGGCCTGACGTACTGCTTAGATAGGCTTTAGAGTGAAAGGAAAAGTATTAATCTGTACCTACATACCACACAAAGACTTTATACTATAACCTGAGCACTCCTTGTTCTGGCCTGTTTAGAACAAATGCAGTTTTTGTGATAGCACTTATTCATTGCTCAGTGATTTAACTTTCAGGTTTAAGCTGTGTCAGGTAGTTGAGGTTGTTGTGAATCCGCCTTTATTGCATATATGGGTTAATAAGTGGTTGGAAGTCTAAGGGAACAATTATCAGTAACTCATTATCAACCCTAGAGGAACTATCCACGAATATTTCATTGTGACTGATACAGTTTTCAAGCATCTTTGCATTTTTCTTTGACTTAGATAATGGGAGACAATTATGCTTACTGACTTTAGAGGTGAAATAAAGCCCAGAGGACAGAATTAGACCTTTTACTCTTAGGTTGACTAAGGATTAGAATAAACCTGACTAGATAAATAATGACAACACTAGTATATTTAGTGAAAAATTCAAATTAAGCGGGAAATGGTAGATTTGTTTATGTATTATAAAGGTATAGTAGAGGAATACATTAGAGCTATAGCAGAGAATGTTACATTTTTTCATGATAAAAATACAGTTTTACTTTGATAATCGAAATAGAGAGCAATAAAAAAAATATTAACATATGAAGAAAAGCTATCACAATGAAGCACAGTTATGTAGAATAACATTGTTAGTATATTTTTAAAATTTTTGTTAATTTTGGAGTCACACCTGACAATGCTTATGGTGTACTCCCGGTCCTCCACTCAGGAATTATTTCTGTAGTGATCAAAGGACCATGTGCTCATGGGAAGACAGGGATCAAACCCAAGTCGGCTGCATGCAAAGCAAGCTTCCACCTACTGTTCTGTCTCTCCAGTCCTTCTTAATTTATTTAAATTAGAATAATTTTGGTAATGGGGAGATAGTACAGTAACTAAGGCACTTGCATTGCACATAGCCAACCCAGATTCCATCCGTGGCTTTGCAGATGGTTACCTAATCATGACCAAGATTGATTCCTGAGTGTAGAGCCAGGAGTAACCCCCCACCTCAAAAAAATAAAAACCAAAGCAAATTAAGATAGTCTTAATAGGAAACCATGCTAGAGTTTAACAAAATTTAAATAAAAGAATGGCAAATACATTAAATGTATTTTTAGAGTAGTGGTTGGGAATGATCCAGAGTCTATCCCCTCCTCATCTTCCCTACTCTTGGCTCTAAATTCTTTGGGATTGATAGTAGCAAATGTCAGTAAGAATGTTACATTTTAAAAAATTATTTCTTTGCCATAGTAAATAAAACACACTTCTAAAGGAAATTTAGTTGAAAATAATTAGTACAGAACCAGGAAAATGTTTCATAGTTCGGTATTTTCAGTGATCCATGCCTTATTTTCCACAAATAATTATACAGCTCTCACATAAGAGAAATTCTAAGTTTTTTTCATTATTTTTATAACTTTCAAGCATGCTATTAATATTCTGCCAATTATTTTTGAAAAATCCTAGTGCTCCACATTAGACCCATGCTTCTAAATGTGTCTGTGGTGATGTATTTATTTTTTACTGATAATTTATTAGACAGGGTGCTTTCATAAAAGCTATAAAGGTTCATTTAATAAATAAAATTACAAAACCAGACATAAACAACTTAAATCAAAATTGTTTATTATGTTATATTCTAAGAGTTTAAATTATTGTTCAATCACACATAAAAGTCTCTTCTAGTTTACCTCAACTAGAAACAGTCACATATTGCCAGGATTAAGATAAATTTTTCAAAAAGAGAGATTTGGAGCGGCACTAATTTAGGTCCTGGACTGCATATAACTTTCATTGGAAATGCTTGGTATAACAAAGGTAGCAGAACGTGTAAGGACTCGATGTGAAAAGCACAGGACAGGAGGTCAAGAGCTTGTCAACTGGTCTAGTTCTTTTACTAATTAAAACTCTCTAATCCTCCCATTTTCTCATTTGGAAAATTATTATTTTGACATTTCTATTCAGCTTTAAAACCTGATCTTTGTAAATGTAAAATATTTAGAAATGAAAACTTTTAAAATATAATAAAATGAGCTGAAATCAGATAGAAGATAAAGTAAGAAAACTTGTCATTACTCTATTTACATGAACACAGTCAAACTGGCTTTCCAGGGCATAAAAATTTTCATACAGATGTAGGCAAAATTATTTGCCATGTAGTGAGCACTTAACCTTCAAGTAATTATAATAATTTCTTTAAAACTTACATGCATCTTCTAATGCTGTATCCTTAATAATTGTAACCTTGCGGTATATTGCCATATATATGTATATATATATACATATATATATATATATATATATATATACAGAGAGAGAGAGAAAGAGTTGCATAGCAGAATTTTTAAATAATATATAGAACCAGAACCACTAGATTCTATCTAAGAGATAGACTTTCATTTAACTTCTGATTATAATATTTTAATGTCTTATTTCATTTATTTTTCTTTGTATTTTCAATATTGTGAATGATAATTTCTCATGTGCATAATTCCAACACTACACCTATCAACAATGTATCCACCTTCGTTTCCGAGACTTACTATGACTCTTCCCTTTTTTTTAATCTCCTTTCAAACCAATTGTGTGGGTCAATTTTCTCCTTCTGTTGGTTTTGGCCCTCTGTTGCTGTCTTGCTATATATGTATGTATCTCATATATGAAAGAGATTTTTCTGTATCTAGTCCTTTACTTATGACTAATTTCACTCAGCATATTATCCTCTAGCTCTATGTCACAGAAATTGTATGATTTTGCTCTTATTTTAGATATGTAAAAAATTTTACTGTGTAAAATATACCACAACTTTTTTAAGGGGGATAGTTTTCTTTTATTATTTTTATTTTTGGGTCACGGCCAGCAGTGCTCAGTGTTTACTTCTGGATAAGTAGTCAGGATTCATTCTTGCTAAGGCTCAGTGTCAGAGATCCAACCTGGGTCAGATGCTTACAATGAAAATGCCTTACCTACTGAACTATCACTCTGTTCTCTATACCATAACTTCTTGGTACATCCATCTGTACTTGGCCATGGGGTTGAACCCATATCTTGGCTATTGTACGAGGTGCTGCAGTGATTGTTCGTGTTCACATATCCATTCAAATTAATATTTTGTGTTCTTTTCCATTTAGACTATGTTCAACTCTGGAAGTTTTCAACTAAATTTTTGCACTTTCTGTGTTTGGAGATCATTCAAACAGATCACGATGCTCCTTTCTGGAAAGCTTTAGTAATAACATAAAACAACACAGCAAACAAAAATACCAGAGTTTAATTTGTTGCTGTCTTAAAGTCATAACTTAAGGTGAAAATGAGATAATAACAGTATTTTACTTAAATAAATAAAAAACAATAACATTACTGTTCTTCAAAAGCAATGTGTGTTTTTCCGATTAAGTTCATCTTCTCAAGTTCTCTTTACCATTAAGTGTATTCTGGAATTTCCTCCCATCCTACTTCTGGTGATGACCTTAATTAACTTCCTCTCTGATGTCCTTTAATTAGAAATTGGACCTGATAGATATACAAGCATAATCATGGGCAACTGTCTTTTTAGATTACTGAGTATTCACAGTTTCAGAAATTTCATCTTGAACTGCTTTAAAAATACATGTCATAACCATATGGAGTCAAAGGTGAAAGTTAAATACTAGTGCTGTCTTCAAGAACCTCTGAAAAAATGAACTATTCACTAACAAAAAACAGAGAATCAGAAGAATATTACATACCTACCCAAGCTATAAAGTTCCACACAATTGAAACAAAAGATCTGCCTTTGCTAGAACAAAATGAAAGCACATAGAAAAGCTCTACAAAGAGATGATGAAGTTCATAGAGTCGATAAAAGCCAGTTCCTTTCAAGATTCCACTAACTACTCAGAATCAGCTTTCAATTGATTCCACTCATGGAGTATGTAGACTTCTTTCTATCAGACTCAGAAGAAAATTTGTTCCAAGAGCACATTCAGTTCAATGGAACAAAGTCTGGCATTGCAACTATTAAGAGCAATCCATTTGAGTTGAGTAATCTCTCACTACACTACAGACTCTCCTATCCCATTGAGGATAAAGACCCTCAGACACAGATTACTTTTACAAAAGTTAAGCTCTTATAAGTGTAATGAAAGAAGCTCAGAAACTTATAAGATCCAGGTGATAAATTTATTCAATATGAAAAATTCTTAGATGCTGAGACTTACAAAATAAGTAAGGAATTTTTTAATCTTTCTAACTTCAAAAGTAACACATCTTTGTTGTAACAAGTAAAAGTAACAGAAAAAAATAACACACAATCCCATCACCTGAAAATAAACTACTTTTAACATGTTTGCCTATACATATACAATCATGAATATTCATTTTGGCTTTTAGGGCACACCTGGTAGTGCTCAGGGGTTGTCTGGCTCTGTACTGAGAGATCACTCGTAGCATACTCAGGGATGTTGGGTATCAATCACAGGTTGATTACATACAAGGCAAACATCCTTCCTGCTTTACTATTGCTCACACTTCACAAATTTAAATAATATATAAGGAAAATGCAATCATAAGAGTATAATCCTTGGCAATCAACATTTCCATTTACAAATATTTGATTAATCCTTTTTGTAAATATCATTACCTCTACATAGATTTTGTTCATAACTCATTTTCTCCTTGATTTATAATAATAATTACTGTTCATATTTTATATTAAAATTATTTTTAAATATATTTTATTTAAACACCATGGTTACAAGGCTGTTCATAACACAGGTTTGTTTTTTCATGAAGATGTACATGATCGAGTTTGAATTACAGTCTTACAATATATAACAACCTTCACCAATGAACATTTCCTGCCACCATTGTCAACAGTTTTCCTATCACTCTTCTTGATGCCCTCTTCCCTCCAACCCACCCTCTCCTGCCTGCTCTGGGGCAGGCATTTTACTTCTCTCTCTCTCTCTCTCTCTCTCTCTCTCTCTCTCTCTCTCTCTCTCTCTCTCTCCCTCCCTTCTGTATCTCTCTTTTTCTCTTCATTTTGACATTGTAGTTTGTACTATAGTAAATGAAGGGGTGTTATTAATGTCTCTTTCATATTAGACACTTCTATAACTCACTCTTTGCTCTTTGTGGCAAGCTTCTTACCATATCTCTATTGTCTCTGTATATCATCTCCACACTGTCTTTTACTTTCCTTAATTCCACAGATGAATGAGATAATTTTATGCTTATCCTTTTTCCTCTGACTCATTTTGCTTAACATTTTGAGACCATGCTCCAAGTGAACAGTGTTCCTATATATTTAGCAGTGTCTCCACTAATGCAGGTTAGAAAACAGTCTTACAAACAGTAGATTTGTAGTACATAGATTAATATACATACCGTGTAATACCAAATATTATTCTATCATAAAATTAAATAGATTTCAATTAATACCGCGTTTTTTATTTTTATTTATTTATTTATTTTTTTGGTTTTTGGGTCACACCCGGCAGAACTCAGGGGTTACTCCTGGCTCCATGCTCAGAAATTGCTCCTGGCAGGCACGGGGGACCATATGGGGCACCGGGATTCGAATCGATGACCTTTTGCATGAAAGGCAAACGCCTTACCTCCATGCTATCTCCTGGGCCCCGTTTTTTATTTTTAATTATTTTTTATTATATAAGACTATAATAAAGTTTTGTTTTTACTGAGGGGCCACACTAGGCAAAGATTAAGCCTTGTTCCTGACTCTATGTTCAGAGTCACTATTGGCAGTGCTAGGGGACCATATGTGGTGCTGGGGATTCAATCCAGGCTCATCCACTCCATGTTATATTTTCCCTCTGATGCAATCAGATCATTTTTATGCATAAATATGCCCATTTGTGAGACTACCATCTTAACATTTTCTAGAATTGTTATTGCTGAGTCAAAATATGTGCAGAATGGGGATGCTACTCAACGATAGAGAATTCATCTTGAATGTACCGGCAAAAATTCAATTCCTGGCTTCTAATCTTAAGTCATAATATTACATTTTAACATTTGTAATGAAATCTAATAAAGCCGACAACTGATCCACACATTGGTATTACACTTCCTCTTGACAATGACAAGAACTCTAGAAGTCTTTTGCATCATCATCCTTGTCTTACAGATTGTTTGGAATTATTATTTTTTAAAACTTTCTTTTTTTGGGGGGGTCCACATCTGGGAGTGCTCTTTACTCAGGAATAACTCCTGGCAGGCTCAGGGGACCACATGGGATGCTAGGGGTGCAAGAGAAGTGTGCTACCTACTGTGACATCACTCTGGCCAGCTGAAGTTACTTTTAAACAATAGAGATTGATGCTTCTGCTACATCATCCCGCCTGTAAACAGACCCTGAGACGTAGGAAGGCACCAAGTTTGAAAAGGCACTAACTACCCGAGGAAAAGTTTTTCATAAGATCTCTCCTGAACTTTTCAAAGTTGCCTGTTCTCAAAGAGAGGGCGGATGAAAAGTAGCACTGTAGAAAGGATGCTTGGAAAATAACCTGAACTCACAGGAATCAGGGCCCTGAAAAGCGTTGGTTGCCTGTCCATGAGGCATTCAGGAAGAAAGGGATGTAGCATAAAAATTAATTGAGACATAACTCCAGCTGACATTCAAAGATTACTCAGATTTGACATTTGTGAGGATTCAAGTATTCTCTATTTAGTCTTAAAGAATTATTACTCTCAGGTCTAGTTTTGCTGTTAGCTGATGTCCTATATTAAGAGAGAATATTCCAAATCCCAGTTCAGAGTGCATAAACTGAAATAAGACAAAAACAATGCTTACTGGGAACTGACTTTGCTACTTCAGATAGTTAAAAGCTTCGTAAAAGGTAGATGCCAGAGAGATAGCATGGAGGTAGGGCGTTTGCCTCACATGCAGAAGGACGGTGGTTCAAATTCTGGCATACCATAGGGCCACCTGAGCCTCCCAGGAGCGATTTCTGAGCATAGAGCCAGGAGTAATCCCTGAGCACTGCCAGGTGTGACTCAAAAACCAAAACCAAGGGGCCCGGGAGATAGCATGGAGGTAAGGCATTTGCCTTTCATGCAAAAGGTCATCAGTTCAAATCCCAGTGCCCCATATGGTCCCCCGTGCCTGCCAGGAGCAATTTCTGAGCATGGAGTAAACCCTGAGCACTGCCGGGTGTGACCCAAAAACCAAAAAAAAAAAAAAAAAAAAAAAAAAAAAAAAAAAAAAAAAAAAAAAAAAAAAAAAAAAAAAAAAAAAAAAAAAAAAACCCAAACCAAAACAAACAAAAACAAAAACAAAAACAAAAAGTAGCTGCTTAAAAATGAAACTCTCCTGCATCAGAAAATGCCTTGAACAATTTGCCCCCGTGCCCTTTTGGTAAATCAATTTTTTTCTGAATATTATGACTTGCCAAGAAATTGAATATAAGAATTCCACCTTTTGCTTTGAATGAACAAAACAGAGCTTAAACCCAACTTGACTCTTTGACCTCTCTCTCCCTTAGTTGAATTCTGTGCAAAACAACTTTCCAAGGAA
>PVKC010051317.1:0-10433 GCA_004027635.1 Crocidura indochinensis
CCCCATGGTACCAAGACAAGACAGTCATATGTTCATTAGGTGGAACTAAAATATGATCAGACTTGAATTCCAAATCCAAAGTCAACGACAACAGGATCGATATCCAATCTACAACAAGCTGTACAAGTGGGAAACAGTTCCTTTAGCATTAAGGGGCGTAAAGGAGGGAGATGGGGAATGCATGCTGGTAACAGGGATGGAGGGAGGACAACACTGGTGGTGGGAATGTCCCTAATTTATTGTCAGTATAGCCTTAAATATTACTGTGAAAGATTTGTAATTCACTTTTTTGGGGGAGCCACACCCGGCGGTGCTCAGGGGATACTCCTGGCTGTCTGCTCAGAAATAGCTCCTGGCAGGCACGGGGGGCCATATGGGACACCGGGATTCGAACCGACCACCTTTAGTCCTGGATCGGCTGCTTGCAAGGCAAACGCTGCTGTGCTATCTCTCCGGGCCCTGTAATTTACTTTTAACACAATAAAATGCAAATAAATAAAATAAAATAAAACAAATGTATGCATATACTTTTAAAGTCTGCTATTTCCTTTTTCATTTCAATATAGTAAAAATAATTTGATGACATAGTATATAAAAATAAGGTTCTCTAGAGTTGGTGGTGGCATATATTTTAAAATATATACATTGAGTAGGCTCTAGTGACTATTCCTGGAATGGGAGAAACTAGTCACCCAATACTCATCAGATAGGAGTTAAAATATAATATATACAAAGCACTGATTGAACTTTACAAGAAAAAAATCTAACCCCATCCAAAAAATGGGGAGAAGAAATGAACAAACATTTCTTCAAAGAAGAAATGCAAATGACCAAAATGCATATGAATAGATGCTCCACATCACTAAACATAAAAAGAGATGTAAATCATCACACATCACAGAGACTGGCACACATTAAAAGAAACAAGAACAACCAGTGCTGGTATGAATGCAGGGAGAAAGGGGCTCTCAGTCATTGCAGTTGGGAATGCAGACTGATTCAACCTTTTTGGGAAAACAATATAAACATTCCTCAAAAAGCTAGAAAATGAACTTTCAAATAATCCAGCAATATTGCTAGTAGGGATATATCCTAGGAAAGTAAAAACACCATGAAGAAAGGCCTCTGCATTCCTATGTTTGTCACAGCACTATTTACAATAGCCAGAGTCTGGAAACAACCAAAAATTTCGAGAACAGATGAATGGCTACTAAAGAAACTGATACATTTACAATGGAATATTATGCAGCTGTCAGGAAAAATGAATCATAAAGTTTTCTTATACATGGGTGCATATGGAGAACATTATGCTGAGTAAAATGAGTCAAATGGAGGATAGTCAGAGGATATTCTCACTCATTTGCAGGATATAAGAAAAATAAAAGATAGCTTGGTAATAATAGCCGAAGACAACGGAGATCAGGGCCAGGAGAACCAACTCATGATAGGAAGCTTGACACAAAGAGCAGTGTGTTGCAGATATGTTAGCAAAGGGTTCACTCTGACAATGATAGTTGGAATTGATCACTTTGGACAAGAACTGAGTGCTGAAAGGAAATAAAGTGATATGCATAGAACCCATACATTAAAAATAATGCAAACCAGCATTTAAAAGTTAAAAAAGGAGGGGGAAAAGGAGGGAGAGAGAGAAAGAGGAAGAGAGAGAGAGAGAGAGAGGGAGAGAGAGAGAGAGAGAGAGAGAAAGGGAAGGGAATAAAATATCTGCCCAAGAGGTAGAGAGGGAAATATAGACACTGGAGTTGGAAATATGCACTGGTGAAGGGTGGTGTATATTGTATGACTGAAACTCAAGCATGGACAATTTTGTATCCTTGATTCAAAAATAAAATAATTATTTATATGTGTTTATGTGCATAGGTAGGTGCAGGCTACCACAAGCATATTCTGGTTAAAATTTTTGAGTAGTTGTTAAAACATAAGAATGAATTTAACTTTAACATTAAAATGAGAAAGTAAAATAGTCCTTGATCTTTGCAAAGTACAGGTATTTAATTGTTAAAGATGTTTGACAGTCTAGATTATATGTTCAAAGAGGGCATGATTATACGTTGAAAATATAATTACATCCTAATCATTTGTGAGGTAAAATGATGTGAATCATACATGTACTATATCCTGAGCTCTTAAAGCTTTGTAATTAAATTTTTAATCTTTAAAGTTCTAAAATTATCATCTTTAAACAGTTTATATTTTAATTTGGGTAGATTTACTTAGTACAACTTTTATCATGCTTAGTGTTAAAAATCTCCAAGTTTCTTATTGAGTGCATAAATGATGAAAAATTTGATGTGAAAATTTGAATCATTAGTTATTAAGCTGATAAAATTGGATTTGTAAACAAATAACGAACAAATAAGTGCTTTGTACTCTATTTCTTCTTCTATTGGATACTTTCCAATCTAAAGAGCATTTTTATTATAAATATATCTAAATATATTTAGATATCTAAAAATATCTAAAATATATTGAGTTATATTGTGAATAATATATAAACATAAATAAACACAAAGATGATATTAAAAATGGAATTGAGGTTCAGTTATTATTAGTAATGTATTCAGTGACATATTAAACAAATATTTATTGGATTCATGATGAGGTTTAGGCATTGAGTTTTATCTATAGACAAATTAAGAAAAATATCCCTTTTGTGAAGCACTAATTCCATGATTGTCTTAATTATATTATAAGCTAAAAAGTTGGTGAACATTGTATATAATTTTGAGTAATGTAATTGGTCAGGCATGTAATTCAGAGGTATAGCACCCAGCTTTGGTACATTGAAAAATAAATATTGAGTAAAGTAACAGGATATTTTTAGTGAAGGGAAATTCATATATTACATAATCCACAGCAAGTAAGAGTATATTTAGTGAGCTTTTGCAAATATAAAAAAATCTGTAATCACAGTTCTAATAAAACTATAACACATTTCTATTATCTGATAAAGTCTCCCTAGGAGCTTTTTCAGTCAATGTGTATTCTACATTAAAAACAAAATTGGGGCTGGAGTGATGGCCCAAGTGGTAGGGCATTTGCCTTGCATGAGGCTAAGCTAGGATGTGATTCGATTCCCTGGACTCCCATATGGTCCCCCAAGCCAGGACTGATTTCTGAGTGCAGAGCCAGGAGTAACTCCTGAGTGTCACCTGGTGTGGCCCAAAAACAAAAACAAAAAAGAAATCACAGGCCGGATAGATAGCATGAAGGTAGAGAGTGTGCCTTGCATGCAAAAGGAATGTGGTTCAAATCCTGACATCCCATATGGTCCTCCAAGCCTGCCTGGAGCGATTTCTAACCATAGAGCCAGGAATAAATCCTGAGTGCTGCAGGGTGTGATCCAAAAACAAACAAACAAACAATCAAACAAACAAACAAGATAAAATCACTCCACTGGTTTTTACAAGTAAATATTGCTTTATCTTGTTTTTAAGGTTTTATGTAAAATAAATTAAACTATGCATTCTTTAATCTTGCCTTTTTCTCAGTATATGGTTTTTTAGATTCAATCATGTTATTGAATCTATGTTATATATTTTTATTGCTTGGCAAGAACTTATTATTACTATACAAATATTGTCTATTTTTCCAAATGTTGATAAACCTTGTTGTTATTTTCAGTTTTAAGTTCTTATAAAGTTAATGTAAATTATCTACCATAATTCTTATTTTATGTCTATCACTTTATATATATACAATATATACATACTGTGAATACTTTTTCCTATACAACTTACAATTTCATTTCTTTAACCAGTAAATTTTGATGAAGTCAAATTTCTTCCACTTTATTTATAGTCAGTGCTTTTGTTTCATTTTTATAAAAGCCTGTCACCTCAAGAGTCACCAGAATATTAAATGTTTTTATCTTGAAGCTTTAATGTGTTAGCTTCTGGTTTTATGGCTATTTGAAGTTAATTCATCTGTAAGATGAAGAAGGTTAAGGTTTGGGGCATTTGCCACAAATCAATTGACCATACATGTTTCTGGATTATTTCTGGCCTTTCTATTAAGTTTCATTAGTCATTTAAAAAATCTTTATATAATAACATATCACTTACAGTAAATTTGACTCAAGGCAGTGTGAGTCTGAATTTGTCTCCTTTTCTCAAGGTTGTTTTTTACCTATTCTACTTAAATTGGACTCAATTTTGTGATGTCTAGTTTTCACACTAGGGGACTAAGAAGATAAATCAAAGAACTAGAGAACTAGGGTGTATGGTTTGCATGAATGAGAACCTGAGTTCCATCGTTAGTGCTTAGAACACCACTAGGTGCATATAAGATGCACTGGTGACTGTACATCACTGAACCTGAGAAAAACACCACCACACCTGAGTATTGAAGCATCAGGCCCGCACTACCAGGGTTTATTATAATAAGGAATGGCCCCTGACTACTCTTTGAGGTCTTCAATAACATTTTTTAAAATGAACTAATTAAGTTACTAATCACTTTAAGAGTTAGTTTAAGCCATATTTAATCTTCTAGTACAATTTAGGCATTGCATACGTTCTATTTAAGTCGTAGTTCGTAGAAATGATGTGTAACCTTTTGACTTGTTTTACTTATACTTATTTATAATTTATTTATAATTAAAAAAATTAAAAAAAATTTAAACTTGATTCATTGATTGGTTTTTGGGCCAGACCCAGAGGCACTCAGGGGTTACTCCTGGCTCTACACTCAGAAATCACCCCTGGCAGGCTGGGGATCAAACCAGGGATGGGATGCTGGGGATCAAACCAGGTCCCTCCTGGGTCTGCTGCATGCAAGGCAAACTCCTCACTGCTGAGCTACCTTTCTAGCCCCAATATATTTTCTAATTTTTGGTGCTTCAGTTCAGTCCACAAGTCTGGCTGAGCTGAAGAGGATGCCACTGAACTATTGAACCCACAATATTCTGTGCTTTGTATGAGACTGACAGCAGTGATGATGATATCCGCGAACTCAGTGATGAGGACAATGTCTATGCTGATACCCTCACAGCAGATTCAGCTGAAGCTCTGGACTTACGGATGATGATGAGAAGGAATCCAGTTTTGAAGGATTTTAACCTTTGGGATTTAGCTCGGTTGCCTGTTAAGCTACAGGCTTCTGTACTTAATTTAAAGTTTTAAAGTTATTGTTGCTAGTTAACAGTTTTTCTTCAGCAATAAATATTGAAAAATATTTAACCTACTGATTCCTCATTATTTTAATTGTTTTGGGTATATATTTTTATTTTTGAAATTTACCAGCGGCTGCTGCATTTTTCACTTTGGCTTGTACTTGATTCACTAAGTTTTCCCAGTTGGGTAAATATTAGGGGGGTTGGCTTATACTCGGGTCGGCTTATACTTGAGTATATAGTATTTATCTAGATTAGTGCTGTCAATTATAAATGTAATGTAAACTTTTTATAGGCATCACATTTTAAAAAATAAATGAACGTGGATATAATTATATTTTAGCTCATCATATCAAAACTATATAGTCAATGTATGATCAATATAAAATTTGTTACAATATGGCATATAAACTTTTATTTGGTTTTGGCACTTTGTTTTTAACACAAGCCCATAATTAGCATTATGTCAATGGCAAAAAAATGTGTCATTTCTTTTAAGATCAAGCACATGAAAAGGATCTCCAATCTGATAACTATTTTAATAGAATATTGGAAGTATTTAACTATTTAATTAATTGGGTTATTAATACAATTAACAAGTATTTAATATTAATATTTAATATAATATTGGAAGTCCTTGCCAAAAGCAATTAGGCAAGAAGGAAAGATTAAGAATATCCAGACAGAAAAATAAGTCAATTAACATTGACTTGCTATAACACTTAAGAAACCTAATGACTAAAACTCAGAAGAACTGTAATAAAACTTTAGAATGAAGTTGTTGTTTACAAAATCAATATGCAGAAATCCCTGGCATTTATATATGTAAACAATAAAGAGAAAAACGGGTTATTTTGGGGAGGTCTCTTGGGGGATCATATGGGATACCAGGGTGCCAGGGATTGAACAGCCATGTGTAAGACAAACACCCTACCTGCTGTGCTCAGGTCTCAAGAGAGAAACTTTTTTGGGGGGGAGGCTCACACCCTGTGGTACTCAGGGGTTACTCCCAACTCTGTGCTCAGAAATTGCTCCTGGCAGACACTGGGGACCATATGGGATGCCAGGATTTGAATTACTGTTCGTCCTGGATCTGCTGTGTGCAAGGCAAACGCTCTACAACTGTGCTATCTCTCTGGTCCCAAGAGAGAAACTTT
The DNA here is from genome assembly GCA_004027635.1 of Crocidura indochinensis. Taxonomy (NCBI): domain Eukaryota; kingdom Metazoa; phylum Chordata; class Mammalia; order Eulipotyphla; family Soricidae; genus Crocidura; species Crocidura indochinensis. The sequence continues at coordinate 6,289 of PVKC010051317.1, forward strand.
TTTTAAAAATAATATTTTATTTAAACACCTTGATTACAAACATGATTGTGGTTGAATTTCTGTCATGTAAAGAACACCCAGCATCACCAATGCAAGATTCCCATCACCAATGTCCCAAATATTTCTCCTCCCCACCCCACCCCTGCCTGTACTCTAGACAGGCTTTTTATTTCCCTCATACATTCTCATTGTTAGGATAGTTCTCAATGTAGTTATTTTTCTAACTAAACTCATCACTCATTGTGGTGAGCTTCATGAGGTAAGCTGGAACTTCCAGCCCTCCTCTCTTTTGTCTCTAAAAATGATTGCAAGGATGTCTTTCATTTTTCTTAAAGCCCATAGATGAGTGAGACCATTCTGCATCTTTCTCTCTCAAGAGAAACTTTTTAAGTTTCCTGAACATATTCAATTTTCCTTTCTAAAGTCCTTATCAGAGAGGCTGTATAACTGACTGCTATTGGTAGAGTCTTCAGAACTAAACTCTTTACTCACTGAGTGTGGTAGGTTTTCCTTTTTTCTTTATTGACTTGACATTTGGTGTTGCTGATTATGTATTGCGATGTAACTCACTGGAAGAAATGGAAGGTCAAGGAGCCAGCTGAGTGGTCACTCTCTTCTCTGGTCACTCTCTTCTCAGGGTCCAAAAATGGTTTTCTGAGTCACAAAGGGACTCTGCTACCACTCTGGCAGTCTGCCTCAGTTTCTTGGGTGGAACTGTGTGAGAGAAACTTTTTGAAATCCTATTCACAATTATGATCCCATGCCCCAAATGTCTGGGAACCAACTTAACAAAGAAAGGAATAACTAGTTTTCCCTTGAACAAATGCATAAAGCAAGCAATATATCTCTAAAAATTTACTTTCTTCAGGCATATATTATCTTATATTGCACACTTTTTATTCTACACACTGTTTTAAGAAAATAGAAGAAATAGTAAAGGGACTAACCTGAGGTTAAACTGCTTATATTACTATTATTCCTTCTTTAGTTTTAATGTATTCCTGAGCAAGAAGCTCAGAAACTTTACCTTTAAAATGAGGGCAATTACCTATTTCATAGGATGACTGATTGTTGAATAAGATAACAGTGAGAAAAATAACTTAAAAAGAGATGAACTAGTGCCAGCCACATAGTAAACACTATAAGAATGTTAAGGTAGTATTTCACTGTGTGGTATGTCATATACAAGTATGTTCTGGGAAACATGTGTGAACTGGTTAAGGCCGACTTCTATGGCAAGACATGTTCATTTATGAACCTTTTAGTTAGGTTTATGGTTAATAAGAGCCACATATTTAGGTTGATATATTGGAGGGAAATAATTTGGAAGCATGACATATATGAGGGATCATCACGAGGAGTGACCGTGGAACAAAGCAAGGAGACAGCTGCCTTACCTGGTTATCTAAGAAAGGTTTCATCTAGGGATCTCAAAATCACTTTGTATTTGGAACTGAATGGACTTTTCAGGCTTTTTCTATAGATACATTTACTTCAATTTCTATTTCTGGTCCCAAGCTGCCAGTAACCTCTGCTGGCTCTGTTGACATCTGGCAGCTCTCTGGCTCAGTAACTTAAGTCAAATTACCTTTTTTCTCTTTGTTTTAATAACTATTCTCTTTGAGTCTTTTCCCTAGAAGCCATAGAAAGGCCGGGGGTGGGGGAAGGAATCCCCTCAGAGGCAGTCTTAGATATTTGAAAGAATCTATTTTGGATTCACTTTAAAGTCCATTCATTTTGATGAATATAATCTAGTATGCGTGTGGAGCCAGCCCAGTGAATTTGTGAGGATTCTTTGCTTCATCTCAATATTCTCAGAGAGACAATAATTCTGTACTTTGGAAGCATAATGAGATTTATTTGCACAATGTCCATGAGTGTATCTATAGAATGTGCTTTTGGGGAGAAGGGTTATTCAAGTGCTACCATCTGACTTTTTGCTTTCAGTAAATGTTTGCTATTTGAGATGTTATTCTATGTACGTGTCTCTTAGAGTTTCTTTGCTTTGTGATGTGTTCTCCTCTTGGGAGGCTGGCAATGTAAGTGGTTGACAAAGAAAGCTAATAAATCTGAGGTTAATAGGGCTCTAGACAGCAAAGTACATAGAATAAGGAATCTAATAGCCGCAGAATATTGTTGAAGAAGGAACTGTCAACAGAAAGCCTGATTATTGCAAAGGGCAGGACGAAGCTCAGAAAAAATTCCAGATCAGTTTTCAATTCACTGAAGTAATATCTCACATAAACATATTTCTCTCCCTTGGGATTTGAAGTTGGCAAGAAAGGAATCAATGCAACAAAAAACTCAGTAAGGTTTTTAGCTTTGCTTGAACTTGAAGTTAGTCCAGGAATATTCTGGAGGGAGATAGAATACATGGGAATAGAGGGTGTTCACACTCAGATTCTTAATGCACCAGAAGCATTTGGGTAAGGAACTAGCAGAGTCTCATATGTTTTGTGAGAATTTGCCATTCATGTTGCTCTTGAAATGCAGTAATTAGGATTCATTCACTTCCTGCCTACAGAAAAGTCACTTTCATGTAAATTTTAGCTGCTTGCACAAGAACAGCATAGGCATGAGGACAAGGTCAAAGGTAGGGTATTTTTTTACTCAAGTGACATTTGGACAGAAAGTTTGGGACAGAGACTGTTGATATGATTGTCATGGAAGACATTACCTTTCATTTTCTTTGTGAATTTTTTTTTTTTTGGTTTTGGGGTCACACCCGGCAGTGCTCAGGAGTTACTCCTGACTCCATGCTCAGAAATTGCTCCTGGCAGGCACGGGGGACCATATGGGGCACCGGGATTCAAACCCATGACCTTTTGCATGAAAGGCAAATGCCTTACCTCCATGCTATCTCCTGGGCCCCTTCTTTGTGGATTTTTTAAGAGGACTATAGATGTGTGTAAATAAGGGAAATATTTATAAGCGAAGAGAAGACTGCTTTTTTCTGAGTTTGAAAAAGAATTAGTAAAGTGTTAGAAAAATTATTTCTACCTATAAAGACTAATAAACCAAAACCTACATGTGAGACACCGAATATGTAAAGATCCTTAAAGTATACAGAGTCAAATACATCTATCTGTTGGTATGGCTTGGAGAAAAGGAATCTTTGTACATTTTTTTGGGAATATTGACTGATTCAGCCTGACAATTAGTATGGAGGTTACACAAGATATTAACTATGCCATTACTATTCTATCCCCTAATAATTCTAGGTATCTTAGGAAGAACTTAAACATACACTTGACCTCTGTCATATTAATGGCACAATTTTTTGGTCTTCTGCTTCCTTCTCCACCCTTCTAAGTGAGATTATTGTTCTAGTAGACGTATTTGAGGAATCAGAGGTATATTCTCATCCATTTCAGCAATATCTCAGCAAATTCAACACTATATATAGTAGCCAAGAACAGGAAATAACCCAATCTTACTCATGAATTCATTGAACTGCAATTGTGTTTCTAGAATCAATTCCCCTTTCTGGTTTAAGCTAGTTTGAGTAAACATATGTGTTTTAAAATGTTTTTTGAGGCAGGACAGATATTTTTTTAAAAGGAAATACATAAGTTTGCAATTAAGATGAAAATAAGCTTTCCTACATGATTTTTTCCTGCCTTATTTGTGTATGTATTCTTGATATCATTTTTTAAAAACTTCAGTGTAGCTCTCTTTTTTTCTATTCTATTGATCTCTGTAATTTTATATTTTTCCTGAACTTATTATGCCAGAATTTTACTAATTTTATCTCATTTTGACCTTTTATGCACAATTGGCCTACCCATTATGATAGAAATCTATTCCACACATGGTGTTTATGTTAATTATTACAGAATTAATACCCTGTTTAGGTCTGTTTAAGAACTACATTTTTCTAATTTATTTTAATTTATATCTCTTGTTCTTACTTTTAAACACGTAAGAATGTTTGCTTGTGTTTGCAAAATATGCCACCGTGGCACACTAACAAAGATTTGTTGTTAATTGTCTTGTAATCATCAGGATTTTGCGAATGTGAAAATTAAGAAAAAACAATCATGGCTTTTCTCTAATTTGTAAATAATATTTGTGCCAAGGATCAAACCCAGGGACTCATGTTTATAAAGCATGCATTCTTCCACTATATATTTGTATACCTTTCA
>PVKC010051318.1:0-10436 GCA_004027635.1 Crocidura indochinensis
TTCTTTCTTTCTTTCTTTCTTTCTTTCTTTCTTTCTTTCTTTCTTTCTTTCTTTCTTTCCTTTCCTTCCTTATTTTTTAAAAATAATTTTACCTCAATGTACCTGAAAACAAATGAGTTATGATCAATTATGTCAACTACATGACATATGATCTTTAAAGTAATTTGTATAAAAACAATGCTGATTACTTTAAAAATTACTTATTTCTACTTTCATATCTTTTTGATCCTTATCCGTGGTTCATTTGATTAGTTCTGTGGATTCTTTGAGTTCATTAAGCAGTCTCCAAATTTTCTCTCTAAAATCCTTCTTAGAGGGACTATGAAGGTAGCTGCTACTTGTTGGGTCTTTTGAGCTTCTTTAAGTACGGTCTTCTTTAAGTATGGTGGTATTCTGTGTTGTTTTCCCATTGTGTTATTGTAGTGTGGTGTTTTCTACTTGTTTTTGCTGGTATACATTGACTGGGTAAAAGTGTGGCTGCAGCTTCGAGCGACTGCTCTTCTCTGGCTTTTGTCCTTTTGGGTGGGTGCTCAGACCATGGAGGGAGCTGGGCCTCCATCCAGGTTTAGTACTTTGGAACAGGAGGCAAACAACTGCTTGTCACTCAAGTGATTCATGCTACCATGGAGGGAGCTGGTTCATCGTGGCTTTTTTCTCAATCTCTCCTGCCTTTAAGGAGCTCTGGGCCCTATTTTCCATGATCTTGTGTCTTCTCATGAAAAAGAGCAATAATCTATCTTGAGATGTTTTTTTCAGTTAGCTTTCTTGTTAGTTGGCAGCAATGCAAAAGGAAATAAATTGCTATGTATATATAATGCAGACAAGTATAGCACAGATGGCTGTTTCCTAAGGTTGTAAATATTTGTGAAATCCTCCAAGTCTGGAGTCAAGCCTTCAATTCTGCAAGTTTAAATTTTAATTTATTGTTATAATTAATATACTCTTTTAGATGCAGGCTTGCTACAACAGGATCACAATAATGGTATTGATAAAAAAAAAATAAGTAAGCGGTGGCCCGGGAGATAGCATGGAGGTAAGGCGTTTGCCTTTCATGCAAAAGGTCATCAGTTCGAATCCCGGTGCCCCATATGGTCCCCCGTGCCTGCTAGGATCAATTTCTGAGCATGGAACCAGGAGTAACCCCTGAGCACTGCCGGGTGTGACCCAAAAACCAAAATAAATAAATAAATAAATAAATAAAATAAAATAAAATAAGCCAAGTCACTAATTATAAAAGAGAATACATGTCTTACATTAGCTGGAGTATTCAAATAGGGATAACACTTCACTTAAGAAGTATTTGCTGAGTTCCACTAAAAAGACCACAATATACAGGAAAAAAAATTATAATCAAATTTGTTTCCTGAGCATGGGTCTTAGAAAAAAAAAGTTGAATAGAAGTGAATGTTTTAGGGAATTAGATTTTAAATAGTCTAAAACATTCAGTTTCAAAATGTGAACATTATCATTAATTTTTAATGGTTGTGCCCCTGGTAGTATCTCTAAAAAAAAGTGATTACTTTTCTAAGAGGGTGAAAATGTTTTTTTTTGGTTAATTTTTCTAATATTGAATTATGTTTGGATAAACTTTATTAATTTAATATGTACTTTTCTGGTTTGACTTTCTATTCTTCTGTAATCTATCAAATTTTTCTATAGGTTGTCACATCCTTTTTTTATTTTTGAACACATTAATTGGGGGATAGTGTGAGGGTGTAAAAGGCAGATAAGAAGATATAATTGTAGAATTTTGGCACTTTGTATGCCTAAATCAAAGATACTAATGCTAATTCAAGCCATGTTATTATCCCTGTAAAGTGTGCAAAATAATAGCAATTAGTATTTGTACAAAGTATTAACTTATGAAAAAACTTAAGAACTTGACAAATTTTAAATGTAAAGATACACTACTCCCTTAAAAAGAATTTTTTCTAGTATCCTTTATTCATAATAGATCACAAAGCACACACTCTTAGAAGTATTAATATGATATGTAGGATTATAGATGTATTTGCTTTATTTTCTAAATTTTGGGGAGCAAGGAAGGAAATTGCAGTGTAGTTCATAAAGATGAAAATATTATTGTTGAAATATATTGGTTGGATCAATAAAGGCAAAAATGAGAAGCATATCAAAAAGAATAAAACATTTAATATAGTTGGTTTCTTTATCTCATTTTGTCTTTTGTAGGGCGGTTTGAGCCACACCCGGTGATGCTCAGAGGTTACTCCTGGCTATGTGCTCAGAAATAGCTCCTGGCTCGGGGACCATATGAGACTCTGGGGATCAAACCAAAGTCTGTCCTGGGTCAGCCACGTGCAAGGCAAAGGCCCTATCACTCTGGCCCAGCATTCTATCTTATTTTTTGATAAGAAGTATAATTTATAGAAAAAAAAAGCTTCGCAGTGTTTTCTTAGCTCAATTGAATTGAGAAGCAAAAGCATAAATTCGGAAACAGATGGGAGGCACTGACTGTGATTAATGTGTCAGGATCATCCTAATTTTTTGACTAAGTCAAGCCTTTGTGATATCAAGATTTTGAAAATATTTTTAGTGGCTGTTATATAATAGAAATTCTCTCTGGGAGTTATGGAAAGCCTGTAAACCTGATCCAGAGAGGTCGTCTGACTACACTTATTAAAGTACACGCTTCTCCTGCCATGGGGACTACATTGTGTTTGATTTCTCCATCTGTCACTCAGATATCCTGAGATCAAACAGTGAAACAACAATCTCTGAATCCCTCTCTGTTTGTTCCTTTTATTTGCTGTGTAGTTGATAGAGTTTCTGTGTTTTTCCATTTAGAAATCGGAGCCTGGGTAAACATAATTTCAAGTACTCCATCTTTTAACAGTGAAAGATTTTGTTGTTGCTTGTGGCTACCCTTCAGCACACATTTAGCTAAATTCGCTCACTCATCATAAGAGTTTGAAATGTGAGCCCCAGTTATTCTTTTCCTTGCAGAATTCTATTAAGAAATAGCAAAGTCAAATACAGCCTTATTAAGGAAGCAGAAGGTTGTATTTGCTTTCTTTGTTACAAGAACAGAATTCACAGCTGTTCTAGAAAAACTGCCTTTTCATATATAATTCAAATGGAGGATCACTAAATTAGTACAAAAAGGGTTTGGGGATATGATACACATGTTAAAGAAAAATAAGGACCCATGAATTGTCAATGATCTGCAAGAGACTGGTTTTTGTATTTTTCCTTAGAACTAATTAATCTTAAAATACGTCAATTTATTACCAGGTCAGCCACTTGACTTGGCAATGCTTAGTCACAGACATTTTGCAATAAATTCATGTAAGCAGTCTTGCATATGAATATTGTGCAAAAAGTTACAGATCAAACTCAAAAGGATCTATTCTTTCTCACCTCACTCTTCTTTATTCCTCTAATTTTGGGGGAAGAGGGATTTGGGCCACACCCTGTGACGTTCAGGGTTTACTCCTGGCTATGCACTTAGAAATCGCTCCTGGCTCGAGGGGCCATGTGGGACACTAGGGATCCAACCAAAGTCTGTCCTGGGTTAGGAGCGTGCAAGGCAAGCACCTTACTGCTGTGCCACAGCTCAGGCCCCATTCTTTATTCCTCTTGAGTCAAGACAGGTATCAGAGACATAGTATATTTCTAGTTATCAATTTACTTGTTTGCTAAACATGAATATGCGCATATCCAAATATTCATTTCCCCAATACATATAGTTTTATTTCTATTTTTCTTCAGACTCATGTTTCTAAATTTCTTTTATCTTTAAAAAAAAAAAGATATTTGGGCATCTGGTTGTTTCCAGATTCTAGCTATTGTAAATAGAGCTGCAATGAACATAGGCATGCATATGGTACTTTTGCATTTTTTTTGTTGTTGTTCCTGGGGTATATCCATAGGAATTGTACAGCTGGATCTTATGGGAGCTCAATTTCCAGTTTTTTGAGGAATCTCCATATTGTTTTCCATAAAGGTTGGACTAGACAGCATTCCCACCAACAATGAATGACAGTTTCTTTCTCCCCACATCTGCATCAGCACTGATTGTTCTAGTTCTTTGTGATGTGTGCTAGTAGCTGTGGTGTCAGATGGTACCTCATTGCTGTTTTGATTTGCATCTCCCTAATGATTAGGGATGTGGTGCATTTTTTATGTGCTTTTGACCATCTGTATTTCTTATTTGAGGAAATGTCTATTCATTTGTTCTGCCCCCCTTTTTTTAATGGATCTATATATTTTTTCTTGTTAAGTTCTGTCAGTAACTTGCATATTTTTGATATTAGTCCCTTATCTGATGAATATTAGGCAAATTATTTCTCCCATTCTGTGGGTGGCTTTTGTATCCTAGTTACTATTTCGCCGAGGTGCAGAAACTTCTCAGTTACATCTGTTTATCTCCGCTTCCACTTGTTTGGAGAGTGCTGTTTCCTCTCCTTGAATATGTCTTTATATGATGGCTTGTTTTACCTATGTGCTCTTCTATATACCTTATGATTCTGGGTCTGATATCAAGATCTGGGGGGGGGGAGATTTGGGCCACACCTGGTGACATTTAGGGGTTACTCCTTGCTAAGTGCTCAGAAATTGCTCCTGGCTCCTGACTTGGGGGAACCATATGGGATGCTGGGGATCGAACCGAGGTTCATCCTGGGTCAGCCTTGTGCAAGGCAAAAGCCCTACTGCTGCACTATCACTTCGACCCCTCATATCAAGGTCTTTAATCCATTTGGATTTGACCTTTTGCACGGGGTTACAGACAGAGGTCCAATGAATGAGATGAAGTGGAGCTGTCAGGAAAATGAAGTCATAAAATTTTCCTATGCATGGATGGACAAGGAAACTATTATGCTGAGTGAAATGAGTCACAGACAGAGACAAGACAGAATAGCTTCACTCATCTGTGGGGTTTAAGAAAAATAAAAGACAGTATGGTAATAATACCCAGAGATAATAGAGATAAGGTTTGAAAGGACCAGCCCATGACAGGAAGCTTACCACAGAGTGGTGAGTACAGTTAGAGAAATAACTACACTGACAACTTTCATGACAATGGAGTGAGTGAGAGAAATACGATGCCCTTCTCACATATAGGCTGGGATTGGAGGAGAAAGGAGATGTGGGGCACTGATGGTGGGAAGGTTGCACTGGTGAAGGGCGGTGTATTTTTATGACTGAAATCCAACTACAAACATGTTTGTAATCATGGCACTTAAATAAATTAAGAAAAAATTTATATGAGGAACATTTATTACATCGTTGCTCATAATGCATTTCTTCCAATATCAATACCACCACCCATGTAAAATTCTCTCTACCATTGTCCCAGGATTCCCATCCATTCCCAAGCCTACCCCATTGGCAGGCACAAAAGAATATATTATATAGTACTCACATAGAGATAGGTATATAAATACTAGATAACTAGAAAAAAAGCAGATGAAATTATTTTTTAAAAAATACAGCAGTAAGAAAATTTGTAAAAAATCAAATTATCTTGCAATGAAGTCATTAAGTCATTGTCTGAAAGATCCCTAAGTGATTCCATGCTAATTGATTTTCTATTTCTCGTTTTGCTTCTGAACCCACGTTGATATCTAAATTGGTGTGTTCTTCCTGGGATGACAGTATTGAAAAATTTTGGAGCTGTCATGCATTGTCCAGGAATTCCAAATGCTGTGGCTAATATTATGGTTTTTGTGAGGTGTGGTTTTGGCTGCCAGGACTTCCAGAAGGTGAGGGTATAGTGCCTGCATTCACGCTAGAGAAAATCCTGGTGATATCAGCCCAAATCCCAGTATACTTGTAGTTTTGATTTTTGGCATCTCTGTAGAGATCAGTGGTTAAGTAGTGAAGCTGGACAGTTGTCAAGGCAGTTGTGGGTAGTGGGTATAGTCTCTCCCTCCTAGTCTTCTATCTTAAGTTCATCTTTTCTTTATAGCTGTTTACTTCTCATTTATTTTCTCTACTTCATTGAATGGTTATTTGCATGTTACATAAATTTCACAACAACACTTAGAGATGATGCATATTGATATTTCTAGCTCCAGTTCTTCCTCTGAGTGTCTCATTCATTCATTCTACTACCTATCAGGCACCTCACAATGAACAATGGATGCTTCCTTTCCATATTGTTCTCCCTATTCTTTTCTGTAACAACCCACATAGGACTATCACTGGCACCACCAGTCACTTAAATAAATAAGTCTCATCAACCCTCATTCATTCCTTTCTGTCCAACCATAACAACCTCTGAACAGGGCCAATAGATTCTACTCAAACTATGATTGCTAAATGGGTTTCCTGTTCCACGCTCGTCTCCTACCATCTTCCCACGTAGCTGCTGCAATAAATATTAAATAATAATAAAAAAAATGGTTAGAGGTTTCCTAGGAGCAAACATAGCAGGAGTTAAATTTCTGGTACCAGCCTCACATTCCTGAGTGTATTTCCAGTCTGAACACCAAATTGGTATCCCTGATACCAAAACAACACATGCCATTCCCAGCAGTGTGGGGCGAACCTGCAAACAATACTTTGTGGTATCACCAGGTGACAGATACCCATCAAACACTGAAACCAAAAGTGCATGCATTACATGCATGTTTCCCCCAAGTGAGCACTGAAACCACGAATAAGGAATTCCAGCACTGAACAACAATAAAAAAAGAAGGGAAAGGGAAAGTCAAACAGAGTGTTTCACTTCACTGCACTCATTTCTTATATTTCAGGAGCTTGTTCAAAGAAGAAAATGTTCCAAGTCCCATTGGAAGACAGAGAACTACAGGTAGGTGTAAAACCTGACATCCCACTCCCTTTTTTGCTATGGGGCCATGCCCATAGGGATTACTTAGGGATTACTACTGCCTTTGTGTTCAGGACTCTGAGTGGTGCTCAGGGCTTACTCTGGCTCTGTGTACAGGGATTACTTTTGCTGGTATTTAGGAATTAGATGCAATGCTAGGTATCGAACCTGGCATCTGTCATATGCAAAGCAAGTGCTCTATCAACTGTACTATCTCTCCAGTCCTCAGCTTTGTCTTAGTTCCTGTTCTATGCTACTGTTTCACCCACAGCTCTTCAACCCTCACACTCTCCTTTTCTTACAGTAGGCTTTTCCAGCTTTTACAATTGGGATTTTCCTTTCTCCAGAGAATCACATGCTCATTCATTCACTGTCACCCCTCAAAGGTAGTTTCCTTCATAGAGGTCTTGGAAGTAGGACTGTCACACCTTATACTGTTTTCCTATTATTTCATAATATTGAATATGATATTCTTTATTTCTAATGTTATATCTCTATTAGGAGCTAACCTTTTTTTGAACAAGATTTTATTTTGTAGAATCAGGTTCTCATTATCTAAACGGTGCTGTGTATGTGAGATTAGGAAATTAGGAGTTCTAACACAAATTAGGTTCTTATATCCAACACCACTTTGTTTTATACTTCAAAATTGCTAAGATGTGGGCCTTAAATGTTCTCACCATACACAAGTAATTATGCAGTCTGTATAGAGATGCTAATTAACATAAGATAGTAATAATATTTAAATGCATCAAAAGAATTGGTATACTTAACTCGCAAAATATGTCAATTTTCTAAAGAAAATAAAACCACAATATTTACAACATCATCTTAAATTTTCTGGGATAACTCGTGCTTCTTTATTATTATTATTATTATTATTATTATTATTATTATTATTATTATTATTATTATTGGTTTTTGGGTCACACCCAGTAGCATTCAGGAGTTACTCCTGGCTCTATGCTTAGAAATTGCTCCCTGCAGGCTCGGGGGACCATATGGGATGCTGGGATTCGAACCATTGTCCTTCGGCATGCAAGGCAAACACCCTACCTCCATGCTATCTCTCTGGCCCCTTATTCGTACTTCTTGTATAACTTGCTTATATATTACATACTAGCTTTGGTATATACATAGTGCACACAATGTTCCTTAAAACTTTTAAAAAGAGGGCAGAGAGACAATTCAGGGGATAAGGCTTTTCCTTTTCCTGGTTTTGATCTCCTGCAACTCATATCGCCCCCTAAGCTGCCAGGAGTAAGCCATGGAACTTCCAGGTGTGGCCCCAAAACGCAAAAAGAAATTTAAAAATATATTACAATCTTTGAGTTGTAAATTAGTACATGGAATAGACATTCATGCTTACTCTTTTTAGTAGTTCTCATCACTTTGAAGGTTCCTAAAAGTTTTAGTACAGTGTTCAAAAATATAAATCCTAATGCCAAATAGATTATTGAAAGATCTTAAGATCATGGACTTGAAAAGATGGTACAATGTGTAGGGCACTTGCCTTGGTATGACAGACCTGGATTTGATCACAAGCTTGCATGAGTGATGCTTGAGCAAATCCAGAAGTAAGCCCTGAGCACTAGTGGGTGTGACCCAAACCCCAACAAACACTCTAAAAACCTTTCAGTTTCAATATTATGGGCACACAGTTACCAATACTTTATCATGGCTACTCAGGCTTTTTAGTACAGCAGGACTAGAGTGAGAGACTTGGGGAGAACAGAGTAGTAGAGAGATGATTGAGAGAAGGGGGCAAATGTCCCCGCAGTATTTGAAAGGAGAATGGGGCTTGGAATATAAAGAGTATTTGAAGAACTAAGGAAGCCCAAATAGAAAAACATTGTGCGAATAGTCATCAGTGGTCATTACTTCTGTTAACCAGCAGGTGGTACTGTTGGAAAAGAAAAGTTTATTTGTTCTCAGGTATAATCTGGACAATAGGAACTGCCCCCAAGATCTTGGATTTGTTTGTTTACTTATTTATTTACTTATTTAAAACTTATTATTTGTTTGTTTATTTATGCTTTGGGGCCACACCCAGCAGCACTCAGGGGTTACTCCTGGTTCTACACTCAGAAGTCGCTCCTGGCAGGCTTAGGGGACCATATGGGATACCAGGAATCGAACCTGGGTCTCTCCCAGTTTGAGCGCATGCAAGGCATATGCCCTACCGTTGTGCTATCTCTCCGACCCCAACCCCAGACCTTTTAAACATTTTTATAAATTATTTTGTTTAAACACTGTGGTTACTAAGTTGTTCATAATGCATGTTTTTCCCCCTACAGATACAAAATTTCAGTGACTGAGTTTCAGTCATATTATGTGCCAACACTTTTCTCCCCCAACTTTAACACAATCATGCTCGGTTTTTTTGGGGGGGGGCAGAAATATTGGGGGGAGATACATCCTGCAGTGTTCAGAGTTTCCTCCTGGTTCTGTCTGTGCTCAGAAATTACTCCTGGTGGTGCTTAGGAGACCACATGAACTGCCAGGGACTGAGCCCTGGTTATCTATCACTTTTGCTGTATATAATATATAATATTATATAATATTTTACTACAATCTGCTTTGATTCCGTCCTTTTCTGAATCGTCCTCTCCGTTCCTATGTTCTTCTAACTATTCCCAGAATCAAAGCTCTTTGCAACTTTGACCATTCCCTTAGACTCGGAAAACTTAGAAGAACTCTCTGGGGTGTGAGAAAGCTAAAATAGATTGTCCTGAGGCGTGAATATATTTTTGGCAAAGGGTTGATTTAATAAATGGGACACATGAAGTTGTATTCAGGCTGGCTTTCAAAAAGATACACATCTAAAGAAGATGCTCTACTTAAGGATGCCTTTTTATTTTTTTTAAAATCACACAGGGCTGTGTTCAGGCTCTGCGCTCAGAAATTACCCCAGCATTCAGGGGGCCATATAGAATGCTTGGGTTGAACCTACGGGGCTGAGTGCAAGGAAAGCTCTCTACTGCTGCACTATTGCTCAATCCTTTTCCCTTTGTCACATCCAGCCATGATCCGGGCATACTCCTGGCTCTGAACTCAGAAATCACTCCTGGCAGGCTCAGGGGACCACATGGGGGGCTGGGGACCGAACCATGCAAGACAAGCCTCCAACCCCCCTTGCTATCTCTCTGGTTCTTAAGTATATCTTATAGTACTGGAAAATATCCTGTGGCCAAGTCCACCCCAACAAACCTTGGAACTAAGCAATCCTCCCCCCCGTAAAAGTGTCAGAGGCAGGGTTTTAAGAGAGGCTGGAGCAAGAGACACAGACAAAGAACCAGAGAGAGCAAAGCAGACACCACACAACCCTGGGGCACAGAAACAAGAGCAACAATGGGAGCACAAGGAAGCAGGCAGGCAAGCAGGGAAGACTCTCTCTGGACTTGAAGACCATCAAGCTCCTCCCTGCAACAGGCAGGTTCAGGCTACATATACCCCAGAACAAACTGCCCTCTGGGGGCAATTACAGTGGGTGTCTTATAGCTGATGGCTTCACCCTTAGACAGGAGCAGGCTTATGGCTCATAAAGCCTTAGGCTGGTTTTCTATAATATTCGAACATAAATATAGGATTATATTCCTATATAAACATAAACATATAATTACATTACAAATAAATGTCTATT
>PVKC010051319.1:0-10431 GCA_004027635.1 Crocidura indochinensis
TGTTTTTTTTTTTGTTTTTTGGGCCACACCCAGTGACGCTCAGGGGTTACTCCTGGCTATTCGCTCAGAAGTCGCTCCTGGCAGGCACCGGGGACCATATGGGGAACCAGGGGATTGAACCGAGGTCTGTCCTAGGTTAGCGCAGGCACCTTATCTCCAGCGCCACCGCCTGGCCCCATAAGACGACTTTTGAAACAAAAAATGTCAACCGAAAATCGGAGGTCGTCTTATACGTTGAGGATAGCCAAGTATATCCCGAAAAATGTTTCAATACGCCGCTAAACGAAAATTGTCTGAATAATGCCACAAAATGAATTTTCCAACTCGATCCTGTACCAATCACTGCAAGGCTGCTCTGACCACCTCTCTAACTCAGCCAATCCAAGCAGGCTTTTGATGCATGCAAATTAGAGAGTGTTCTGGACTCAAATCTACACTGTCAAAAGCCTACTCAGATTGGCCAGAGTCAGAGAGGAAGTCTATTACAGTATAACCTTTGGACCTTTGCTTGTTGTGATTGGCTCACTGTGGTACATACAGTTGTAGCACAGGAACGTTCTGTCTGATACAGAGAATATAGGCCTAAACCTATGTTTTAACTGCAAAATTAGGGGGTCGTTTTATACGCCCAGTCGTCTTATATGCCGGCAAAGACGGTATATGTCTAGCTTTCTGCAGAAAAGCTCACAGGCTATTGCATATCAAAGAATAATGGAAATCTATTTACTTATTGAGCCTCACCTAAAGGTACTTGAGGGTTCTCCTGGCTCTGCACTCAGAAATCACTCCTGTTGTAAAGTGAGAAAGAAGCTAAAGTGAGGGAGAAGATACAAAATGATCTCTCAAATGTGGGACATAATGATGGACAGTAAGATTGCAACAAAGGACCAAAGGCAACAGAATGGGAGAACTGACCCTCAGAATTGAATTCTCAGTGGTGGTGGAGGAAAGGAATGGTCCTTTGAGAGAACCATTGGGAGGGTATAGTGATATAGTGTTGGAATTATGTGCACATACAACAACCACATTTTTCAGTATTGAACTCACAGTACTTCAATCAATAAAGATAAACAAAACCCCCAAATAACAATATGTATTGTCTCAAAACATATTTTTCTTTTTTTTTTTTTTTTGGTCTCTCTTTTTTTTTTTTTTTAACCACACCCTGCGATGCTCAAGGTCTACTCCTAGCTTTGCTCAGGAAGCCTTCCTGGCAACCTCAGGGGGCCATGTGGGATGTCGAGCGGGTGCAAGGCAAGCACTCTCTACCCACTGTTCTATCGCTCCAGCCCCATTTTTTTTCTCTTAACATGAGCCTAAGGAAACTAGCAAATAAGAAGACCTGCCAACAATGGATAGGAACCCCAGTCTAGAACCTAGAGACTCTATCCTAGACCCTGACCTATAAACCACGCAAATACCAAGATCGCTACCTACAGTGACCTTATTTTCTCACACACAACTGAGAGGAAACTTTCCTGGCATCACAAAAAAGCCTTTGGGATGGGGTAATGAGTATATATGGAGCCAGAGGTTGAACCCGTGATGGTATGCTTCAAGGATGGAGAAACCCTGAATCTCTTAGGCCACGGGAATTCCCTTTTTTTCCCCAATGTTTACTGTGCCTATGCAAAAAAAAAAAAATATGGGGGGAACGCCAAACCCTACCACTCCAGCACCCATACTTTTTCTTGTTTTGTTTTGATTGTTAGTTTTTGACTTTATTTTTCTTCTCTATTTTCTTCCACTTTTCTCTTTCTTTTTCACTCTTGTGGTTATTATTTAGAGATTTATTTTTATTTTTATTTGCCGGGTCCATTTTTTTCTTTTTTCTTCCATTTTTTTCTTTTCGTTTTTTCTCTCTCTTCCTTCTTCTTTTGGTAGTTGTCACCAAATTTTTTTCTCCCTTTTTTCTTATCCTTTTTATCTCCAATGACGGTGGAATAGATGCTCAATCTACAACAAGCTGTAAAGTGGAGACCTGTTGCACTAGCACTCTGGGGGGTAAAGGAGGGAGATATGGGATGCATACTGGGAACAGGGGCGGAGGGAGGACAGCACTGGTGGTGGGAATGCCCCTCATTCATTGTCACTATGTAGCATAAATGATGCAATGAAAGATTTGTAATGCACTTGGTCACAATAAAAATTAAAAAAAAAATAAAGAAGACGATCTGAAGGAAAAAAAAACAGTATTAAAAAAGAAGGAACAGGGCCCGGAGAGATAACACAGTGGCGTTTGCTTTGCAAACAGCCAATCCAGGACCAAAGGTGGTTGGTTCGAATCCCAGTGCCCCATATGGTCCCCTGTGCCTGCCAGGAGTTATTTCTGAGCAGTCAGCAGGAGTATCCCCTGAGCACAGCGGGTGTGGCCCAAAAACCAAAACCAACCAACCAAACAAACAAAAAAACAACAAAAAAAGAAGGAACAAAGTCATATTTTATAAAAACATGTAAATTAGAGTTGGGTGTTGGGGCACACACAGAGGCACTTTATGATGCTCATGATCCTTCCATGCGAACTGAGTTTAGAATTGCCATATTGACCACAGACAGCAGGATGTGCTGAGTTCAAGTGTCCTTTACTGAAGAGACGAGCTAATTATGGCTTTTGTGGCTTGCTTCTTGCTAAGAAACAGATGGAGTCACTCAGTCTTTTCTTCCTTTGGGGTTTGTGGTAAGCTCTCCCCACTAAATAAAAACCTGCAAATGACTTAAAATAGCATCTTTTGCACCCTATATCATGACTTACCTATCCTCAGAGCTACGAATTAACCTGTAGAATAGGGGAAAAGAGATGATGCTGTCAAGAAAAACATATTTTGGCATGTTATAATTTTGAGTAATTGGATTCTGAGTCATTCCAAGATTAATCACCTAACATCGTCAAAAATAAGAACAAGTGGGCCCAAGAAATGGTGCAGTGGGTAAGATATAGCTAACTAGGCTTTGATTCCATTTGGTCCTAGAGAGATTACTTAGTGCAGAGCAGAAGTAAGCCCTGAGCATAGCCAGGCATGGTCCAAAACCCATAAGTATGCATGCACACAAACACACACACATACACACACACAAATAAAAATAAGAACACAACAAAAGAAAAACAGGACTGTCCCAGTAAACTCAAAATTAATTAAAACAGATGTCAGTGACTTTGGAATAAAGCACAGTTTTGTTGTAAATTCATGCACACTTACATGCTTAAGTATGTCTTTGTAGAAGCAAGAATCATATCCCATAAAGATTGCCTCTCATAGTGGAGGTTCACAGGATAGTACGAATACAGTCCCTTCCTATTTTTGGTATCATTTGTCAGCTTATTTATACATTAAGCTATATGAGAAGAAGGATGGGCTGGAAAGATAGTAAAGGAGGTAGGGTGCTGGCCTTGCAAGTGGCTGACCAGGTTCTATCCTGGCACTCCACATGATCTCCTGAACCTGTTAGCTGTGTTTCCTGAGTGCATAGTCAGGAGTAATTCCAGGGCACCACTGTGCGTGTGTGTGTGTGTGTGTGTGTGTGTGTGTGTGTGTGTGTGTGTGTGAGAGAGAGAGAGAGAGAGAGTGAGAGAGAGAGTGTGTGTGTGTAGGAGAAAGAGTGTAAGAGAGAAAGAGAAGGATCTATGTTACATGAGAATAAAAGGCACTTTATTGCTAAATAGAAGGACTGAGGTTTCTGAGTTTTGTCATGAGCTTATGTGACATTAGGCAAATTTGGCCTCCCTAGACCAATACTTTAGTAAATTATCTTTAATTTGATATTATCTTGAATATCTTTTATTATATTGAATTATCTTGAATGTCTTTAAAATTTTAAATTATCTTAGATATCTTTAAAAATTATTAGTGCTGACATTTTGCAAACATTAGGGTTGATTTTTCACAGAGAGGCTTTGAGTTAGTTGGCGATAGAAATGTATATTTTTGATATTTTATGCCGCTACTATTTTTATACAAGCAACTATTTGATACCATTTTTGAATTAGACCCTTGTTAAACTCACAAATATATTTGATTAGAGTGTCTTCCTTCAATATTTATCAATCTTTGTATGGATATCTGGTTGAAATAAGCTCAGTCAGAAGATTATTTGTACACAATATGAGAATATATAAGTGGTGAAGGCAATATTCCTGATTATTAGAGGTCTATAAAGGAGCAAGAAACCTACGATGAAAGATTATCATATATAACAGAAAGATAAATGTTACTAAACACTCACTTCTCATATGTTAGAAATTTACCCAGAAAAATTTCTGCTTTCATTTTTTTTTCTTTTTCAAGATAGGTTATTTTTCTAAGAGTTCATGTGAAAAGTAGGATGATGATAAAGAAAGCAGAGTAAGGCCCCAACCAAGGCAGCAAGGCATAAAACAACGGATTAACTATATAATGCACTTCAATATTATAACAGGTAAATCTAAGCCCTGGTTTTTTAAATTTAATATATCAAAGAAAACAAATATGCTTTCAGTAACCAAAGTAGGTATGCATGATTCATCACTAGAAAACAACTCTCTTTTTGTTAGCTGAAGAAATAAGATAACAATATTTTTCTCTTTTCTGTGTATCTCAGTAAAGACTATGTGATTTTAGAATCAGAACTAACAGAGTTTCAATCTGAATACTGCTTCTAAGTTACCAGTAATTTCCCCATAAGTGAAAGTAGAGATAACAGAATCTTGCTACATAGAATTATAGTTTTAAATAAGAGAGCTGTTCATTAAATATTTGATTTTCTTTTCATATACAAGAAATTTGACAATTATATATATACTAACAAACACACTATATTTATCTGATATTTATATATTTATCTGTGTTTTATTGATAAAATAATCTTTATCATTATATTGTTAAAAAGATTATTACTTTTTGTTTGTTTGTTTTGTTTTTGTACTATACCTGGTAGGATTCAGGATATACTTTAGACTCTGTGCTCAGGGATACCTCCTGAAGACCTATCTTTCAGGTCCACTTTTTTTTTTTTTTTTTTTTTGGTGTCTCCCCCGGCAGTGCTCAGGGATTACTCCTAGCTCCATGATCAGAAATTGCTCTTGGCATGCTCAGGGGACCATATGGGACACCGGGATTCGAACCAATGACCTTCTGCATGAAAGGCAAATGCCTCATCTCCATGCTATCTCTCAGGCCCCTCAGATACACTTTCATTTAAAATTTTATTTTATCTTGCTTTTTGGACTATAAATGGTCGTATTCAGGATTTACTCTTAGAGATGCATGGGGAACCACAGAGGATGCTGGAAATTAAAAAAAACAATTGACCAAATGCAAGACAAGCACCCTACTTGTATTATCATGTTGACCTTTAAATATTTTTAATATAATTATTTTTGGATCTCTTAAGTGGTGCTCAGAAAGTCCTGGGGGGAATCTCTCCTGGTGATTTTAAGTTAACTAAACTACCTAAGTCATATAAAAGAAGCCATATGTTAACTCTTGATTTTTAAAAGGAAATATATTCAATTTAATAGTAAAATATTTTAAGTTTGGCCATAAAAATTTTAGGTTGATAGAACCCACTGATACAAAAAGTGACATGTTTAACTCGTTTCATGTGATGTTTAATAACGAATGATGCTTATATATGGGGTTTGATTGTGACTCATCTTTCAGATGTCTTATTTATGCTGAAAGGGGAAATCTTGTCCCTATTCTACATAGTGCCTTCCAACAGTGTTAGGTGAACAATGTAAAGGGCACCTAGAAGTGTTATTGCCATGGTAGAGTCTTCCCCTCCCCATTTCTATTTCTCCCTGTCCTTTTCTTTATTTTCCCCTGTCCTTTTCTTAACTAACATACTCTTGTCAAAGTTAGATGACGTGTCTTCTGTGAACAAATCTGAAAAGACATCACACTCTTATTTTGTTGACATCTGGATCATGAGAATGTGGCCTATACTACACACAATCAGTTTATCACAATATAATAGTTAACATTGGATATTAGAATAATCTTGAAGATGTTTAACTCTTTGTTATCACTAGGCACCATCTGACTTGGGTACAAAGAATGAAACTATATGACATCTGGAAGTTTTTTTCAATGTTGTTAGCTCAGTTTTCCAGATGTTGGGATGGCAGATACTGTCATCAGGAGCAATGAGCAAAGGACAAAAGATTCAAATTCCCCTGTGGACTTGTTTTTCCACACCTCCTTCACTGTCATCTACTTATTATTGAAATATATTGAAAAAAGACAAGTTGGGCAAGGAACAAATGGCAGTGAAATTACTGGCAGTTGACGAGAACATACAGATTCTTGTAAGACACCGACTGAAATGAGTCCCCTTGGAATTTCATTTTTAAAATCAGTTTGAATGAATTATTCCCATGTGACTTTCTTTCAAGACACAAAATGATCAAAGCAAAAACTATACAAGTGTGTCTTTGTAGCAGAGTACATGTTTTTGCTGAGAACATTTGGAAATAAATTCTATTCATGAATTACTAGTGTTGTTTAAATATTGATTTTCCTAATCTAGTCAATATTAATGTATTACTGTTATGCCACAGAGCTGGGCTCAACATTGGATTTAAGTATGAGTTCAAATAAACAGAACTCAGGGCACAGTGGATAGTGGAGTTGTGAATGAAGTGAACATCAACAAAATTATGTACTTATGCTACAACCACATAAGTATTAAAATGAAAAAATAATTCAATGAATTAATATTAATATGTACTTACGCTACAGCCACATAAGTAATAAAATGCAAAACAATTCAATGAATTAACATTAATTTAACTTTTAAAAGTTACATTGTGTAGTGACTTTTTCATACCTTTTGAAATAATCTCATTAAAGGGCAAAAATAAAGAAGTAGGTTTAGAAGAACACGTAAGATAAAATGTGTTGCTATAAAATGAATAATCTTGAAGTCTATCTAGTTATTAAATTAGGGGCAACTTCTTAAGTCTTTAGTAAAGTCTCTAAAGTCCAGGCTCTCAAGAGGTTAGAGATGATGATTTATAAAGTCTGTTGCAAAATGTTTGATTGTCTAATAATAAATGAATTCAATATTTAATATATAGAAGGAGAAATATGATCTTGGATGCTGTGAACATAGAGATAAATTCTTCCTAAGGATTTATAGACTTGTCTCTGAGACTGTACATATCCTAAACTTGGTTAGAATTGCCTTGTTTTTACCCCTTTCTATTCCAAGATCCTTGTGGAAGGCATTATTGAAGGTATCTCTGGATTAATATAATTGATAGTTACTGCATGAGAAAACAAGAACATATTTAGAATATTGATCAGTGATAAAAGGATCTATTGGAATGTTAACTGTGGGGATATATATTTTCTTGGCCTGAACAATCCTAACGTCAATACCAGGGTGCATTACCAACATCTTGATAAAACAATTTTCTGTCTTTTCTTTGCTGTTGATTCTGTTATCATTCGATTGAAATTAAAAACCGATGAAAAATTTACAACTTGCAGAAAGTATTTTGGGTAGAGTAAAATATGTTCATATCTTCAAAAATAATTCTATCTTCAACCAAAGATTTAAGAGTTGTATTATTGGAGAGATGGAGGCAGGAAGGGGAAAGATAAGTTACATCATTTAAAAGGAATGAATATGGGAGGACACAAATTTATGAAGTTGGGTTAGGGAGTTTAAGACAAATATCAGTGTAAGTCCACGCTTGAAAAGGGTGAAATCAAGGTGGGTGTATGCTAGTGATAGGTTTATTGCTGTTCAATAGCACTGTGTATCAAAGAAGGGAAACTCCTTAAAGATAGAAGAAGATGAATATTAGAAGGAAAAAAAGAAAACACTGCAAATACTACAGTCCAATTTTTGGAAATAAACCGCAGAATGGAAATGTACTAAACAACACACTTAAACTAATAGGTAATAAGAGGGTTATTAAGAAAATTGAAATGCTTGCAATTTTTATCAGACAAAAGGACTTTGTTTCAGTTAAAGAAAAATTTTGGGGGACTGGAGAGATAGCACAGCAGTAAGGCATTTGCAGTGCACACAGCTGATCAAGGATGGAAGGTGGTTTAAATTCTGGCATCCCATATGATCCTCTGTGCCTGCCAGGAGCAATTTCTGAGCTCAGAGTCAGGAGTAACCCCTGAGCACCACCAGATGTGACTCAAAAACCCAAAAAAATTAAAAAAAGGATTTTGTTGTTGTTGTTGTTAACGAACTGGTATAACAAATCAGGTCGCAGGCCTGATTCAAATAGCATTTTCTTTTCCCTTTTTGGGAGACACTCAATGGTGCTCAGGGGTTACTCCTGGCTCTGCATTCAGAAATTACTCCTGGTGATGCTAGGGGGACCATAAGAGATGCGAGGGATTGAACCTGCGTCAGCCACATGCAAAGACAATGCCCTTACCTGCTGTACTATCGCTCTGGCCTCCAAATAGCCATTTTAATTTGAACTGGTTTTTATCACCAGCATACAATATTTCATGATATAGTATATATAAGAGCATTTGTTTTGCATGTATCAAACCTTGGATGTGATCCCTGGAAATTTTTGGCTTCTGAACACTGATGTGTGCATCCCCTGATGGCCCATATAACATGCTGGGCTGAGCACCAAACTGTTAGGCACAAACTGCTTCAGTGTTGCACAAAGTGACACAAAACCCAGTCCTTATGTAATGTGGTCTTTAGTAGAGGGAAAGGGGAAAGGGAGTGAGAAAAATAGATATAGGGATTTATTTTGATGATGTGGTGACACCAGAACTTTGGTGGTGGGTGTGGTGAGTCATCTATACATAAAATGAAATGAAGTGCTCACATTTTATAGTTATGTAAGTCAATATTTAAAATCTGATTCATTTAGGCCAAGGCTTTTCCTTTCTATGTCCCTCATATTTGGTGGGCCTATGCAAACAATAATTGCCACTCCAATACAGTTTTTACTGTGCTCCTTTGACTCTAATCCTTAAGAAAAACAACCCACTGAAACTTCTGAGGTTAACTTAAACTAATATGCATGTTCATGGAAATGTAAAAAAGTACTTTGCCTTCAATGTTTAAGGAGTTACATAAGTTTTATGGCTTTAGATTGCTTTGTGTGCTGCTAAGAAATACTATGTACTACAATCTGGGGACTTGAGGGACAAAGTAATTGTACATGGGTTCTGTTTTATTTTTCTTAATGTTCTTTGGCTGAAAGTTCAAAGTTAAGATATCAGCAATGGGACTACTGAGAATTCTGTTTGTGGGTGATTGTCCTTCCACTGTAACTTTACCTTGTCCTCTTTCTTTGCATCTTTGCTCTCATAATTAAAAATAAAAAATTAATAAATCACTGTAAAAAAAGAAACTTATGTTGTCAAATTGCATAATAAAATGTACATAGATATACAAAAAATTTGATTTAAAAAATTAGAGCAGTGCTAAGACTGTGTTGGCTCCGATCCCCATGCAGTTGTGTCTACATCTGACCAGCCAATAGACTAATTTATTCTTGAAAGAGATGTGAATCAATCTGTGAAAAATTATTGGTATACTAGTCACACAGCTGAAAGCAAGCATTTTTAGGAGGTGAGGTGGGCCAAGTTCTTGCCCTGCTGATGCCAGGGCAGTGCACTTACCACCCACAATTACTGTTTTGCCAATGGACACCATCACCATTTATCTATAGCTCTCTGCAGAGGCACTGATTTGACAAAACTCCAGGTCTGCTGGTATTTGGGCTTACATCACCAGTCACTTTTTTGGAGTGAGTGTGGGCATCTTCCCCCACCCCTTTCTTATACTTCTGGATGCCTGGAAGCTGAAAAACAATCCATGAAAGCCACATTATCAGATACATTTCTTGGAATTCCTGAACCCAACTAGCCTAGTATGTGGACACAGAACAATTCCAAAGTCATCCCAGTAGGAACACACCAATTTAGATACCAACGTGTGTTTGAAGTCATCTAATATTCAGTAACAGAATGTTAACTAGCCTAGAATTTAGTAAACTGAATAAAGACTTAACAGCCTTATGCGAGATGAAATAGTTTTCACTAATTTTCTTGTTGTACTACTTTTTATTTTAAAAAAATCTTTACTTAAGTACTATCATTGCAATGAACATGTTTGTTGTTGGGTTTCAGTCATGAAAAGTACACCCCTTTCATCAGAGCAATCTTTGCCCACCAATGACCCCAACTCCCTCCTCCACCACCCTCTGCCAACCCACGATATGAAACTTACCACAGAGATTGATAAGTGTAATTTAGAGAGAAATAATACACCAACAATTATCATAACAATGGTAGTGAGTGAGAGAAAAAGAATGCCTGTTTTGAAGACAGACAGGGAGTATTTTACTCCTTTCTCCCTTTCTCTTTATTTTCTTTTTCTCTCTGTAGCTCCCTTCCTTCTTTCTCTTGTCTCTTCTTTCTTTCTTTCCTTCTTTCTTTCTTCCTTTCTTTCTTTCTT
>PVKC010051320.1:0-10436 GCA_004027635.1 Crocidura indochinensis
TTTTTTATATTGCTATACTTTCCTTTTCATTTTTGCTCCTATCAAAACCTATGAGGAGCTTGATATCTTGCTTTATTGTAAGCTATCAGTGCCATCTCATTGGTGCTTGTCAAAAACAACAAATTTTAGAACCATAAAGAAATGATTTGATCAGCTTTGGCAGAGAGAGTAATGTTGAACATTAAGGAATTTTCCTGTTCTTCAAGTTGTTGTTGCATAGAATCTACATAAGCTGACCCACAAAGAACCCTGTAAGTGGTCTGTGTTGTTGCACAAAAATTCTTCGTTTTTATTATATTTATTATTATTATTATTATTATTACTATTATTTTGGTTTGGGACCACACCCGGTGATGCTCAGCAGTTATGCTCCTGGCTATGCACTCAGAAATCACTCCTGGCTTGGGCGACCATATGGCATGCCAGGGGATGGAACTGTGGTCCATCTTAGGCTACTGCATGCAAAGCAGATGCCCTGCTGCTTGTGCCACTGTCCAGCATCTGCAAAAAAGTCTTAACTTAGGGTTAAACCCAGATGTCTAGATCATCATCATTTTTTTTTTTGGTTTTTGGGTCACACCAGGCAGTGCTCAGGGACTACTCCTGGCTCTATGTTCAGAAATCGCCCCGGGCAGGCTCGGGGGACCATATGGGATGCCAGGATTCGAACCACCATCCTTCTGCATGCAAGGCAAACACCTGACTTCCATCTATCTCTATAGCCCCAACCATCATCATTTTTATGTTTGTTTTTGGGAAACACCCAGTTTACTCTTGGCTCTGTGCTCAGAATGGTATTAAAGTTACCATATTGGAAGCCAGGGATTAAATCTGGGTCCACCATGTACAACACAACTTCCTAGCTGACTGCACTGTCTCCCTCACCCCTAGTTCTTCAGCTCTATTATACTGTACCATAAACATAGTTGACTTTTATTATTAGGGAGAATATCTCCATGATCCAAGACTATTTACAATACAGTTGTTCTTGTAAAAGAAAGGGATGCAGATAGTGCCTAATCAGAGGAAAGTAGAAGAGAGAAGAGAAGAAGAGAGGAAAGAAGAGGAGAGGAGAGGGGAGGAGAAAATTTGCTGAAAACAAACAAAAGCCAGAGTTTAGAAGAGACTGAGTTTCTCTGCAGAACTTAAAGTAACTAAAAAGGAAAAGAAATCTAATATATTTTATAAATAGCTGTATATGAACAATATACAAGTCAGGGTTCAACATAGTGCATGAACGCTTACTGCTTTCTCAGAAAACATGTGAAAATACATATTGGCTTGTGTAAGATCAGGAGAGAGGTTTATAAGTATCATAAATGAGAATACAGCCAATAATATTTTTTCCCAAATTTGAGGATGTTTTTGTTGTTATCTAAAATTAAAAAGTACAGCAAGAAAAGCACTAGAAGTATTACTTTTTGATATTGTTATTAGTTTTTGTTTTATTGGTGGTCCCCATTTTATTAATGTACAGTATAATGTATAATAAATGTATTATGCTATAAATGTGTTATACTATACATGTTTTATACTATACAGTATAATGTATAATACTATTTTAAATGATTTAAAATTGTTATGTATTATTTTGGGGGTCACATGTGATAATGCTTGTAGCTTCTTACTACTTATACTGTGTTCAGGGGTCACTCCTGATGATGCTCAAGAAACCATTTGTAGCACTGGATATTGAACCTGGTTTGGCCAAGTCAAGTCAACTACTCGCCTCCAGTTCCACAATACATTTTATACAAATATCCGTTCAACAGCACACATATCACCACTGTGTCTACTCACTCCACCAATATCCTAAAGGACACTACCTATCCTATTCCTTTCCCCATCGAAAGCTGAATTTTAAATATTTTTAACATGTGAATGACATAATTATATTAATCTTTGAAATCTCTTTTGAATTCAATCTAGAGACTAACCAGAAAGGATTTCATGATTCCTTAATGTTATTTGTAACATTATTATTATTATTATTATTATATTATATTCATGAATTAAGTAGTGTCCAAAACTTTAGAAAATGTTGACATGTATCTTTTCCGATTAAATATTTTTAGCAAACATTAATTCTTAGAGTTTCAGTAAAGGATTACAGTAAGACATTAATTGAATCAATAATACAAAATGTTTTACATCCTTTGGCAAGTTGACCCATTATATTTTAGTGATATATATGTGATAAATATTATATATAAATATAAGTTTATATATGTCATTCAATAAATAAATATATAATATATCAATTATTTGTATATAAATAAATATTTATATATATTAGTGATGAATCTAATTGAAATTAAGTTGATTTGTAAATCTCAATTTTTAAAAGTAAACTCTAAATATATTTTATCAATAATATAAGTAGGACAAAAGTAAATTGATCTATTTAAAACACATCATATGGGACTATACATTTAACTTTTTTCTTTGTTCATTTTATGATTATTTGACAGGAAATGCAAATGTTGTTCAGAAGTGCCTTCTATGTTAATTTAAGTGTCTGACCTTTTCATGGTGCAGTAAATTTTTTAAGTCATTTCTCTTTGATTTATTTTCTCTCATGAAAGGCTCCTCCCAATTTTTATGGTGCCAGTAGAATTAATACAGAGCTGTCAATTGAACTATGACTATCATTGTATCCTTTGTACAAGGAGAGAATATTAATCAGGATTTATACCACTTTTAAAGAATTTCTCATTTTTGCATATACTCTATTTTGTTGCTTATAATGATGTCAAAATACCTTAAGTAATGTTTGAAAAAGCTATACAGATTATGAATGAACAGAAATGAGGCATGCTAATAGCTTTTAATGTATGTAAACATTTATTACTTTGTTTCTGGCATAGTCTTTAGTTTTTACTGCCCTTTTTCATTCCCTCTATCCTCACTGTATAGAGAAAAATGACATTTTTCTTTGTAATTGTATGATAATTACTTACATTTTGAAATGGATTCATGTTTGCAGCATATTTTAAGAAGAAATATACTCTAACAATAAATACTCTGATTTCAAAGTACTGCATATACTTAAATAATTACAGAAATAATAGTTTATTATAAATAGCTAAAGTTTGCCAGTGCATAAATAAAAATTCTTGGTATAAAATTTCTTGAGTCATAGTACAGCAGGTAGAAAACTTGCCTTGCTCATGGTTAATTCAGGTTTGATCACAGCCCCCGTAAATCCTACTACCACCAAGAGTGGTACTACTACTGCCAGGAGTGATCCCTGAGTGCAGAGCTAGGCATAAACCTTGAGCACCACAGTGTTTGGCTCAAAAATTAGAGGAAACCAAAACAAAAATATATGTAATTCTCTTTCTATTCTTGAGTATAGAAAAATTCTGCAGATGCAGTCAAACATGCTAAGAAACTATCAGGAGACTCAAATGATCCTAAGAACTATCAGGCAGGTCCTTATGGTTATGGAATATAAAACTTAACGAATAATTTATGATCCACATTTAATTTCTTCAGTTCTATTTTTAGTAAAACTTCACCAATTACCCAACATCTGCATTTCCTTCCAATCTAAGGGTTTATAAAATTTAGCTTTGCCAAAGGGTTTATTATATCATAATTTATTTTTTCTTGATGACAATGATAGATGCTATTCCAATAGTGTTTCCTCATAAAAATGCTCTAAGCTATTGAAAGAAATCTCTCTACTAATATTTCAGGCAAGTAGTTCTGTAAATTTACGTGTGTAACTTTAAAAAGAAAAACGTTATTTGATTTCTCAGCAGGATCTAAACATATCTGCATACTTGTTATAAGGAGTTATAAAAAAGTTGAATACTTTTCTATCATCTCCATTAGTGCTCTCAAAATAGAAAGCTTTCATCTTCCATATTAGAAGATTCACAAACATGGCATTGACGTCAATGTGTATTTCATTGAGAATTAGGTTTTCGCTTTCTTTAGTTACTCACACGTTAAGTGCTAACTTGTGGTTTGTGTGCTGGGTGAATTTATGGAAACTAATTAATATTTGATGGGTCAGGATACTCTCCCAAACAGTAATTAGGAGGCGTGGGGACTCCCTATCATTCTTAACTAATCAGGTTAGTGCAATGCTGTTGATTTCTTGCAGTGCTAGGAATACCCAGAAACCCTCTGAAGGTTTCCAGGACCACATCTTATGATGCTGGGGGATAAAGTATTTCTGGGAATAAAACCTGGATGTGTGTGCCCAAACTGCTATACTATTCCATGAACTCTGACTAGCATGTTTAAAATAAATTGTAGTTTGAATGAAGAAATTTGTATCTGAGTTAAGGTCAAGACACGGAATAAAATTACTTTCTACTTTATTCATATCTGAATTGTGTTAAAATAGATGAAGTATATTTTAGATATTAATATTTTAAATGACTTCAACTGTGTTATCTATGTTAATGTTATTGGAAATTTGCTCTCAAATTTCAGTGGCACAAAGTAATAAAACTAATTTAATATACATATTAAACAAATAAGTGTAGTCTTAAGTAATAGGGGGTGTTAGACTGTCTTCTCTTAATTTAAAGATAAGATATTTTATGTAAAAAGATATAGTTCCTTTTCCATAAATTACATAAGCATAGTTATATATTTATAGCCACTGAAGTTCATAGGACAGGATAACCATGAATTTCTTAATGATCTGCTGATAGGAGCTGACTAAAGAAATCCAGAAATACTCAAACTTTTCATAAAATGACAGTTCTGAAAATAACGTAAATGTTAAATTTATTTACATATTTTATGATTGTTATTTTATTTTTATATGTTATTTATACCAAACATGTTTCTAGTTGTGTTTCAATTATAGAAAAGAACACCCGCCTTCTAAAGTCATATATCCCAATCTAATATATTATAATCTATAGAATACTTCTTTTTTTCTATCATGGTTTTTGGATATTATATCAAAAAGACAAATATAAATCTTAGAAGTTATTTGCATACTTATATCCAAAATCCTAAGTAATGTAAACTTAAATTTTATTGAACTAATATGAACAAAATTAATTAAGAACAAATAGCAATCAAAACTTCTAACATGAAACAGTAAGCATTTAAGTTAACATGTTTTGATCAAAAGTCAAGAGCAGAATTTCAGTGGGCTAGTTTACACACTATAGTTCTCAATGAGTAGACAAAGACTGTGGACAAGCACTAGAGAAACCTTGAGGACCAGTTTATTTTAGTCTGGGAACTGTGGTCACAGACTTAAAAACCTTGTTTATGGTCTGTTTAATCAGAAAACAGTGTCAGAAGAGCCAGAGTTATTTTAGCAAATATTTTTAAGAAAAATTTAAGAATAGATGGGTTATATATTTTTTTAAATTCATGGGAGAAGGGCCAGAGAAATAGCACAGTGTTAAGGTGTGTGTGCCTTGCATGCAGCTAACCCAAGAATGACCCGGATGAAATTACAGGCATCCCATACTACATTTACAATTACAATCCCAATTATAGGCATTCCTGAGCCTGCAAGGAGTGATTTCTGAGCAGAGAGCCAGGAGTAACCCTTAGTGTTTCTGGGTTTGGCCTCTCCCCCAAAAAAGTCATGGGAGAGCAAATAAAATCTCATAAAATTCAGGACTGTTTTTTAATTACTAAGTGCTGTTGGAAAGAAGACACATTTAGACATCACTTTTCATCATAGTGTGAAGAACCAAATTGTAAATGTCCTTATTTGCTTTTTAGATTAAAAATAAATAGTCTATTAGGAATTCTAAAATTCAATACTGAAGAATCTTTGATAGACATAACCAAATGGAAAAATTATATAAAATATTTTTTGTTCCTTTATGTTATTTTCTATTATACTATAATTGTTTGGAAAAATAACTTGTTTAATTCAGAATCAGTTTTATTGTTTTATATTATCCTGTCATTTGCTATAGGAAGACTAAATAATATTAATAAATCATTTGATTTACATTTTTAATAATTTTAATTGTGATGAAAAGTGAATAACAAATCTTTCATACTAATATTTAAGGTACACAGCAACAATGAATCAGAGCCATTCCCCCAATCACGGTTGTCCTCCCTCTACCCCTTTTCCCAGCATGTGTCCCATATCTCCCTCTTTTGCACCCTGAGGTGCTAGTGTAACTGTTTCCCTCAGTGTATAGCTTGTTGTAGATAGGGTATCAATCCTGTTGTTGATGACTTTGATTTGGTGCTATAAGGGATGCCAGAATTCGAACCACTGACCTTCTGCATGCAAGGCAAACACATTACCTCCATGCTATCTCTATGGCCCCGAAATATTCTTTTTAAGCTACCTTTTTCTTCCTTTTGAGGTGTGTTGATATGTCTAATTTTAAGTATTTATCCTGAAAAACAGAGGCTTTATTGTTTTCCCTATTAACAATTTAGTATCATTTCCATAAAAATTAAGGAAGTAAAAATATGAGAAGTGCTGTAATTCACTGGTATGAAGTGAAGTTTAAGTATACTGATTGTATAGCCTATCATAGCTCTTCTATGCTGAGAAAAATATATTAGATTTGGCAAAGAATCAATTGTTAAAACAAAGTGCACATTTGTATAGTTGTTATGACTTTGTGGTAGAGGAAGGACAATATCCACTTAGAAAAATATTATTATGGACAAGAATTTATTGTTTATCTGTATAGGGGGTCAATTAGAATAAGTTCAAGAAGAATATACTACCACTGTGAACTCAGGCACAGAGCGATGGAGCTCTTTCTTAAAATCAGGAACTTCATTAGTCACATTCCCTACTTAAAAGTGCCCCCAAAATATCTCCACACCATGCTAAGGAATCTGTAATTATTACTTAGATTGCAAGATAATATTTTTCCGTGAAATATGTTATTAATGTAAAGAGTTTGAAGAGAGAAAGCTTCATTATCACAGTGTGCCTCACAATCACAGGGAAGATAAAACATCAGTGTAGTCACAATTTAGAAAAGAGAAAAGTCTTTACACATATGAAGAAGAAAAGGTCATCATTCAGCAGGAAAAAAAAAAAAAAAGGCCCAACTCCAAAACTAATCTCCAAAGTGTCGCTGGTAGACTGGTCCAGGCTGAAAACCTTAGGATCTTCTCATAACATGGGAAGGCAAGTTCCCTTTTCTGCCCACAACCACAACTGACACCCACCTACATGAAAATGAGCCAGGTTCATAAATGAACCATATCATACTGTCAAGGAACCTAACCACTCTAGTTCCTACACTTCTGGAGAAAATGGCCAAGTATTTCATACTGTGATCTTAGTTTTATCACAAAAAATCTAATTAAAGTTTGTATAGAAGACCACCAAGCTCAACAAGTGAAAACTAACACAAAAGACCCAACTAGCACAATGTCTTTAAGTATTGTGAGACATAATAACAATCACATCAACTTTTATTTTTTATAAGTTTGTTTTACTTTGTATTATAAAATAACATGAAGTAAATTTGTTTGTGCCTGCTAAAGGGATAGACTTGGGGGGGGGGGAAACTGGGGACATAGGTGAATGTAAGTTCACATAGGTGGTGGGATAGGTGTTGAAATTCTAAATTCCTGGAACATCTGTCTTATGAACAACTCAGTAAAACATTGTGTTATAATAAAATTTTTCTCAAGAGAAATCTTTTAAATAAGTTTTCAGTTATGTTTTTATAAGATTATATAAGAGAAAACATTTAAGTGACTTATTTTTATCTATTTAGTCTTTAAATATAGAATTATTTGCTTTTTGGCACATAAAATGTAGACTTAAAAACACACTGTAGGGTCTGGAGAGATAACTCAGTGGTTCAGCTTTTGCTTTGTAAGTGGCCAATCTGGATGGACCTGGGTTCAATCTGTAGCATCCCTGAGACTGCCAGGAGCTGTTTCTGAGAACAGAGTCAAGACTAAACCATGACTGCCACTGTGTTTGATCCCAAAACAAATAATATGATACCCAAAAGCACACAGTTATCTAATATTCCAGAATAATAAATCTCCCATGAAATAAATAAAGAAGATAAGGTGGGGCTGGAGCAGTAGCGCAAGCTGTAAGATGTCTGCCTTGCCTGCGATAGCCTACATGGAACTTGGTTAGATTCCCCAGCATCTCATATGGTCCCACAGTAAGTTGCGATTTCTGAGCACATATCCAGGAGTAACCTGTGAGTGTCAGTAGTGTGTGACTCAATAACCAACCCCCCACACAAAAAAAAATGAGATGGCTTTAAGTCAAGAGTTGCAGGCTACCACCCAAAGATGAAAGAGACAGAAGATTGTCATGTTGAGCACCCCAGGTTCTCATGCTCATATAAAAACTTTCATATACACACATGTTCATATATTTGCAAACACATGTGCATTTGAGTGTAGTCTATTTCCACCTGATTTCAAAATCAGTAAAAATAAATTTTAAACTTTTGTCCTTTATAAATGTGAAAAATTAAAATTTTTTTGAGTTAAGCCAGAAAACAATGAGTACTTTGCTAGAGCAGTAATATGTAAAAAGATGTTTTATTATCTGAAAACATGGTAGTATTTAATTCAAACTGTCAATTGTATTTCATAGATGTGGAGGTCAATTTTGAGACCAATAACCCATTATTTTGATTACTGCAGTTTTATAATATAGTTTAAAGCCAAGATGTGCATGGTTTCCATTCTTTTGTTTCAGTAGCACTTTGGTTATTTCTGTCTTTTGTAGTTACAGTCAAGTTTACATATTGTTTCTTTATTGTTTAAAAGAATAGCATTAGAATTATATACATGAATTATTTTGAATTTATGTAATGGTTTTGGTTCGATGGTCATTCGGTGGTGTGAATTCTTCCAGTCTATAATATAAGTATTTATGCTATCGTATTGTTCATTATCTATTATCATCTCTCTTTTAATTGCAACATGTTTTAATGCACAAATATTTTACATTACAAGTGATAATGCCATAATTTCAATTTTTATGATATGAACAATGGATTTATAAAATTTCTTTCACTTCTAGTTTGTTGCTTGCATATAAAATACAATTTTTGTTATATATAAATTGTGTAGTCTATCACTGCAGTATGTTTATTTTTAGTGGAGATTTTAGAATTTTCTATGTATTTTACTATATATATGAAAATAGTGATAATTTTACTCCTTTTCCAAATTCAATTTTTTTTTTACTAATTCCTATGATAAGAAATTCTAACACTATGTAGAATAATCTTGGTGAGAATAGATACTTTTTCTTGTGCCTTATCTTAAAGGAAAAGCTTTCATTTTCACCAATGAAGTTATTCTTATATATGGCCTTTACTATATTGAGCCAAGATATTGTTATCTCCATTTTGTTTAAAGTTTTTTTTTTACAAGAAGCAGTATTTTATTTTTGTCAAAATGTTTTTCTGCTTCTGTGGTATAACTGAGGACTTATTTTTCCTTTTGTTGATGCTAACATATTACTTTGTTTCATATACCTTGAACTGCCTTGACATGCTAGAATTAGCTCATGATATATATTTTTATTAATATATTTTGAATTAAAGGAGTGAACATCTACCTCTAAAATAATCTTCTAAATCAAAGGTTTGTTCAATTAAGATCAATAAAAAGATAAAATAATAGAGAAAATAGTTAATAATATAAATGTATACTTTGATGAGTAAATATGTGTAACTGTGAAATAAACATAAATACTGCACCTAAAAAGTTAAAATAGGGGCCAGGCAGATAATACATTGAATAAGATAGGCACTGTCTTTACACATTATACACCCACGATTCATACCTAGCCATATCCAGAAAACTTCGGAATTTTGCCAACAAAACAAATATAAAATAGAACAACAAATGATCAGAGGTAATGGACTTGGGCAGGAAGAGTACATATATTAAGGCACCTATCTGGACTGAGACTGAATCTTTTCTGCTCACGTGCATCACATTGGTCTCCTAAACACAGAACTTCATGTAGTATGTGCTACAGCCCTTTGAATTATGTCTCTGTCCTATAAATCTTATCTGATCTCTTAACAATATTGTTACATCCAAGAAACTGAACTCAGACCTCTTTCTAGCACCATGAACAAATATCAATTCAAATGGATTTCATTAACTTTTAAATCAAAACGTTTATCTCTAACACTTCTTTTGAATACTTTAGTATAGTGTTCATACTTATTAGTTACCTTATAAGATATAGGGTTATGAATTCTGTCTTCTGCAATTTTTTTGGAAATAAATATATAGGCATCTTTAGATTATAGTCATTTGTTTGATAATATCTTATAAAATAATGATCCTTTGCTTTTGAATGAATTTTTTATAGCTTTAGGTCAAAATGTATTTAGTAATTAAAATGATAATTTTTATTTTATTTTATTTTATTTGGGGGGGTTTGGGTCACACCCGGCAATGCTCAGGGGTTACTCCTGGCTCCATGCTCAGAAATTGCTCTTGGGGAGCTGGGAGGT
>PVKC010051321.1:0-10429 GCA_004027635.1 Crocidura indochinensis
AAAAAAAAAAAAAAAAAAAAAAAAAAAAAAAAAAAAAAAAAAGCACTGCCGGGTGTGACACCCCCACCCCCAAATGTGGCTCTCAAAATAAATTTCAATCATGGTTTTGGTGAGATTTGAAAAAAAAAAGGTTGCCGACCACTGACCTAGGAAAATTGGAGATTGTTTAGGAATGAATGGAACTGTCTTGGCACATATTTGCCCCGGGATGGGCTACCATGCTAACCTGATGATGTAAATTATGTTTGAGGAGAACCTTTCCTGGGACTTTGAAGAAAGACTATGGAGTTAGACAAATTAGTGTGGAGCCTGTAGATAATCTAAGGCAGAATACTTGGTGGGTAAGGATACCCTTTTTTATTTTTTATTTTATTTTATTTATTTATTTTTAATTTATAAAGATAAAGATGCAAAGAAAGAGGACAAGGTGAAGTTAAAGCAGAAAGACAATCACCCATAAACAGAATTCTCAGAAGAAATCCCCTTGTTGACATCTTAATTTTAAACTTCCAACCAAAATCATTAAGAAAAATAAAACAAAACACATGTACAATTACTTTGTCCCTCAAGTCCCCAGATTGTAGTACATTAAGACATTTCTTAGCAGTACACAAAGCAATCTAAAGCCACAAAATTTATGTAACTCCTTTAACATTAAAGGAATCATATTTTTTTACAGTTCCATGCACATGCATATTAATTTAAATTAACCTAAAAAGTAAGTGATAGACCTTGAGACTTCCTGATCTGAAGTTTAATACTATTATATTAGTCTGCTTTTGACTATTTTTTAAATTTATTTAAAGAAATTATATCACATAGTTGACACAATTGATCATAATATGTTATTTCTGGAAAAACAAAGGCAAAATTATTATTATTATTAATTTTTTTGCGCCACACCCGGTGACGCTCAGGGGTTACTCCTGGCTATTCGCTCAGAAGTCACTCCTGGCAGGCACGGGGGACCATATGGGAAACCGGGGGATGGAACCGAGGTCCGTCCTAGGTTAGCGCAGGCACCTTACCTCCAGCGCCACCGCCCGGCCCCCAGGCAAAATTATTTTAAAAAATAGAAAGACTAATAAGATGGAAAAGAAAGAAAGGATTCAGTAACAAGTACATTTTTGGAAATCATTGAATGACCAATTAATTCATTAAAGGCCCAGCAGAAGGTTTAACAAACTTTTCTTCTCTCTCTCTCTCTCTCTCTCTCTCTCTCTCTCTCTCTTCCTCTCTCTCTCTTTAAGGTTAAGAGTCAAAGGAGTACAACAAAAATGCTGTTAGAAAAAATGCTGTTAGAGTGGCAATTGTTGCTTGCATAGGCCCATCATTATATGGGGGGCATGGAAAGGAAAAGCCTTGGCTTAAATACAAGGAGACCTTACTTCTGAAGTTTTCTGGCATAAGACCAACTCTAGGATCCAGGCATACTAGGTTGTCCACCCCAAGGCATTGTCTATAGTGCCAATACACTTTTATTTTTCACACAGTCGCTGTTGTTGGTGTCAGGTTTCTGTAATTAAAGATCCTGAAATCTGTCCATAGGATACCCAATTTTTAGGCTAAAAGTTTTTTTGTTTGTTTGTTTTTTGGGCCACATCCGGTGATGCTCAGGGGTTACTCCTGGCTATGCGCTCAGAGGTCGCTCCTGGCTTGGAGGACCATATGGGAAACCGGGAGATCGAACCGCAGTTCATCCTAGGTTAGCGCAGGCAAGGCAGGCACCTAACCTCCAGCGCCACCGCCGGCCCCTAAAAGTTTTTTCTTTGTATTTTCCCAACTTTTGCTGCTCCTATGCAAAATATTTCCAACCATTACCTTTATATTTAGAGGCATCAGCCTTAATCTTAGAACCATGGGATGTTATTGTTTCTCTATAAAGTCAATTAGGTGGGTATGTTGAATTACTGGTCCCAACCTAATCAATATTCATACAGCACCCTAGGGTGTGATCTGGTGATGGGATTATTAGATTATTCTTTCTTGGTTCTTGTCAATAAAAACAGGGGTCTGAGGAAGGCAGATGCTCTTTCTTCAGTCTTCCTTCACTAAGCTGATTTCCTTCTTAGGAGCAGAAGGCTTCAGTGGTGGGATTCCTTGCTTGAGTGTTGCTTTCCTAGAACTGTTCTTCTACCTTTTCACTATGTGGATTATTTCATTTGTCAATGTTTGCCTCCAGACACAGTCTCACCAGATCTTCATTTTGAAGTCTGGGGCTCCACTTATAAAATGATGTAAAGGTCTTCAATAAATGGCTTGATAGCCAAATACAGCAAAGCATCTAATACAAAGTGGGACTGGGTGCTGGGCAAATTGGTCAACTACATGCAAAAAATGAACTTAGACTTCTCACCATGCACAAAGGTCAAATAAAAATGGATTAAATACTTTGATTTGATATCAGACTTGAAACCAAAAGGTACATAGAGGAAAACATAGGCAGAACACTTTATAACATTGAATCTAAAGGCAACTTCAAGGATTTACCACAGACTAAGAAGTGGAAGAAAAGATATATAAAAATGGACTACATTAAACTCAGAAGCTTCTGCACTCCAAAAAAAAATAGTGAGTAGGATAGAAAGGCTACCCATGGAATGGGAGAAAAATTTCACTCAATACCCATCAGATAAGGAGTTAATATCTGAGATAGAAAGGCAATTATTGAGCTTTACAAGAAAAATATAATCCTATCAACAAATGGGAGAAGATATTTCTTCAAAGAAGAAGACACAAGAGAAAAATGTTCCTCATAAATAATTATCAGGGAAATGTAAATCAAAACAACAATGAGATATCATCTCACATCATACAGACAAAAAGATCAACCAGGGTTGGCATGGATATGGAAAGAAAGACTCTCAT
The DNA here is from genome assembly GCA_004027635.1 of Crocidura indochinensis. Lineage (NCBI taxonomy): Eukaryota > Metazoa > Chordata > Mammalia > Eulipotyphla > Soricidae > Crocidura > Crocidura indochinensis. The sequence continues at coordinate 2,869 of PVKC010051321.1, forward strand.
TCATTACTAGTGAGAATGCTGATTGGTGCAGTCTTTCTGTAAAACAATATGGACATTCCTCAAAAAACTAGAAATTGAGCTTCCATATGATCCATCAATACCACTCCTAGGGATATACCCAGGAACACAAGAACACAATACAAAAATGTCCTCTGCAACAATATATTCAGTCCAACACTATTTACAATAGTCAGAGTCTGGAAACAACCAGGTACCAAACAACAGATGAGTGGCTAAAAAAAACTGTGGATATATCTACAAAATGGAATATTATGCAGGCGTTAGAAAAAATGAAGTCATGTATAGACTTGGAAAGTATTATGCTAGGTGAAATGAGTCAGAGGGAGAGGGATAAACATATAATAATTTTACTGATCTTTGGGATATAAGGAAAATAAAACACAATGTGGAGATGATATTCAGAGACAATTGAGATGAGGATTAGGAGGACCAGTCCATGGTAGGAAGCTTGCCACAAAGAGCAGAGTAGAAAAGTAGCAGTTAGAGTAGAGAAGGGTCTGCTATGAAAGAGACATACATGGTACCCTTTTATTACTAGTAGTGCAAATCACAATGTTAAAAAAACAGAGAGAACATGAAAGAGTGAAGTAAAAAACCTTCATTTTATTTCAGGAGAGGCAGAGAGGCTGGGTGGTAGGGAAGAGGGCATCAGAGAGGGTGAGAAAAAACTGTTGGCACTAGTAATGGGAAATGTGTATTGGTGAAGGCTGTTATACATTGTATGACTATAATTCAATGATGACCAACTTTATCTGTGAAGAAAAGAGCTATAGTATGAACAACCTTGATACCATGTTGTTTAAATATTAAAAAAAAGTTTTAAAAAAAAGCTTGCCACAAAGAACGGTGAGTATAGCTAGAGTAGAGAAGGGTCTATTAGGACAATGATAGTTAAAACTGATTGCTCTGGACAAGAACTTGGCACTGAAAGTGGAGAAACTAACAGGAAAGGCATCCCTCCAACAATAGTGCAAACTACAGTGTCAAAAAAGGAAAGCAAGAGAGAGGCAGAGAGAGAGTGATGGAGAAAGGGAGAGAGAGGGGTGGAAGAAGGGGTGGGAGTGGGGGAAAATTGGTGATGGGAAGGGTGCAGTGGTGAAGGTGTACATTGTATAAATGAAACCCACAATGAACAATTTTGTAACCATGGTGCTTAAATAAAACAATTATTTAAAAAAAGAAAAAAATGTGCTCGCTTCGGCAGCACATATACTAAAATTGGAACGATACAGAGTAGATTAGCATGGCCTCTGCGCAAGGATGACACACAAATTCGTGAAGCATTCCATATTTAAAAAAAAAAAGAAAAGAAAAAATGCAAAGAAAAAGAAAAATTAAACACCATGATCAAGGAGGTTTCATTTCACAGATGGAAGGATAGTTTAATATATACAAATTAATATAATACACCATATCAAATAGAGAAAGACAAAATTATATGATTATATCTATATGACAAGATTCAACATCAATTCATAATTAATAAACCCCAAGACAAATAGAAATAAATGTGTAGATACTAACTAGCATCTACAATAAACCCATAGACAATATCATATTCAATAATGAAAAACTTTGCTCTATTGGCCTTTGTGACATAAAGCACCAAGTATTTCAGCACTTTAAAATAGTTTTGGAAGCCTTTGCCACAGAAATTAGACAAGAAAAAGATATCAAAAAATCCATATTTTAAAAGAAGGCATCAAATTTATTATTTGCAGATGGCATGATAATTTATGTGGAAAGCCCCAATGACCTGACCAAAAAAGCACCTAGAAATAATAAACTAATACAGCAACACAATATTTTAAAATATTAATAAAGAAAACTCAGTGACATTCCTGTTTATAATGAACTACAAAAACAAGTCAAAATTTCAAGAGTTCCATAATATGAAACACCTCAGATACATAAAAAGGAAGTGAAAGATTTATACAGTGAAGATAATAAAAGTAAAAGAAGAGGTTACCAGAAAATGTGAAGATATTCCTTTTTCATGAATTGGAAGACTCAACACTGTCAAAATAAATTTTCTAACCTGAAGCATTAGACAGACTCAATGCAATACCTATTAGGACTTCAATGTCATTCTTTAAAGAGTTGAAACAAACTACTAAAATTTGTATGAAACTGTAAAATTTCCCCAGATAACCAAATAATACTAATAAAAATAAGATAGGAGGAATTGAATTTCCCATTTTGAATTACAAAAAACTGCAACAACAAAAAATGCATTATTCTGAATTAAAAGAGAGAACCACAGACCAGTGGAACAAAACTGAGAGTCTGGTGTTAAAATCCCAGATTTATGGGCAGTTTCTCTCTGACAAAGGAGCCAAGTACATGACATGGAGTAAAGACATTTTTTTTCAGCAAATAATGTTAGGGTAACTGGTTAGTCACATATTTAAAAATGAAATTGAGTGGCCGGAGTGATGGTGCAGAGGCAGGCATTTGCTGTGCATGTGACTGACCCAGAACGGACTGTGGTTTGATTCCCTGGTGTCCTATATGGTCTCCCAGCCAGGAGCGATTTCTGAGTGCAGAGTCAGGAGTAACCCCTAAACATATAGCCAGGAGTAATCCCTGAGTGTCATCGGGCGTGGCCCAAAAATTAAATAAAAAATGAAATTGGAATTGTAACATTCATAAAAGTAAATTCCAAGTGACCTTAAAACTAGACCAGAATTCAGAGACTCGCCCATTTTCGGCACATTTGATTTTACCCCATCTTATTACTTTTTTCTTCTTCAAACCAAACCACATAACTTTAACTATCTAGTCCCACCTCCCAATTAGAGGGGGGTATAATGGAGATACCATGACCAAACAGTTGTAAGATCACTAAGTAGTAAGCTAAGCACAGAGGGGACCACTCATTCTAGCAGCCCGGGGGTTGAGGGTGGAGGATATGGGAGGCAGGACGGGAATGGAGGTGGAGAGGGCAATTCGGTAGTGGAAATTCCCCTGACTCAATATTAATATGTACCTAAAATATTACTTAGAATGGTATCTAAACCACTATGATTAAAATAAAAGTTATAAAAAAAAATCATAGCATAACTCAGAAAATGCACCTCAGAGGTGTCTTCAATGATATAATCAGAGGGGTAAAGACAACAAAAAAAACAAAACAAAGCAAATTGAATCGCATCAAATTAAAAAGCACAGCAAGAGAAATTCAAACTAAAATAAAAAGATACCCTGCTGAATGGGAGAAAATATTTGTTTATAAAACTTTAGATTAAGGGCTAATGCTCAAGATCTATAAAGCACTCACAAAGCCTAACAATAGAAAAATCCAATAAATCATCTAAAAATAAGGAGAGGAGATGAAACAGGGCACTTCAACAAAGAAGACATATAAAAGATCAACAGACATATAAATATTGCTTATTGTCTTTTATGATTAGAGAAATGTTAATCAAAATAACCTTGGGATATCATCTCACTCTAGGGTAAAAGACATTTCAAAGTCTGGAAACAGTCATTATTGGTGAGAAAGGTACTCTTCATTGTTGGTGGGAATGTCACCTGGTTCAGTCTCTATGGAAAACAACATGGAGATTTCTGCAAAACATAAAAATATAACTCCTCCATTGCTATCTTCCGGGCCCTGAGTGACCCAAAAACCCAAATATATATATATATATATATATATATATATATATATATATATATATATATATATATATTACAGCACGTAGTACAATACTCAAAATTTGAAACTAACCCAAGAACTTAATTATGAATGAATGGGTTAAGAAGTTGAGGTATTGGCTCTGGAGTGATAGCACAGCAGTAGGGCATTTACCTTGCACATGGCTGACCTGGGATGAACCCAGGTTTGATTCTCAGCATCCCATATGGTCCACTGAGCCTGCCAGGAGTGATTTCTGAGAACAGAGCCAAGAGTAACCTCTGAGCATCACAGGATGTGACCCCAAAACAAACAAACAAAAAAAGAAGGTGAGGTATATATGCAAGTGGAATACCATGGAGCTGTATTGAAGGATAAAAATCGTGCAATTTGCCTCTATGTGAATGTATCATGCTGAGAGAAGTCAGAAGGAAAGGGAGAGACAAAGAATGCTCTCTCTCATATGTAAGATTTGAGGGACAATAAGGAAACAACAGATGGCCCAAGGCAACAGTACTGAAGAGCTGGTTCATAGATCTGAGTTATCAGGGCTAGGGTGGGGGTTGACAGGACAGGTCTTTCTTTGGAATCTTCGTGGAGAGAAGTGGGTACACTATTGGTGGGTGTTATATTGGAGTGATGTGTGCATAAATCCATCATTTACTGGTACTATAAATCACACACAGTACCTCAATTCTTTTAAGCTCCAGATAGAGTCTGGGATAATATTTATATAGCAAAAATTTCTCTGTCAACTCCAAGATTGATACCAATTAAAGTCTGCTTACCACCATCACTCAAGACTGGGTCTCTTTTCCCTTTTGGAGGACTAGTGGGGGCTCTCAAGCAGTACTTGGGAAGCCTGGGTGCCCCTCTGTCAATTCTTGTTCAATTGGGCCTGCAGTTTTTTGTTTTTGTTTTTGTTTTTGGACCACACCCGGTGATGCTCAGGGGTTACTCCTGGCTATTCGCTCAGAAGTCGCTCCTGGCAGGCACAGGGGACCATATGGGGAACCGGGGGATCGAACCGCGGTCTGTCCTAGGTTAGCGCAGGCAAGGCAGGCACCTTACCTCGAGCGCCACCGCCCGGCCCACTGGGCCTGCAGTTTAAGACTAGGACCAGTAGAGGGTGCTAGGGTGCTTGGGTCTTCAGTGCTGAAGATTACTTAGGCCACCTCAGTGATGCTTGGGGGCCTCCAGTAGGTCAGAAGTGAAAATATTTGGGAAACACTCTCACAACAATAGTTCCCAAAAGCTGCTTCAAGTCTCTTTGGAAGTGGTTCCTCTTCTACCTGGGCTGCAAACTCCAGGTGTCTGTGATTCACCAATGGTGTACCTAGCCTAATGACAGCCTTCCAAGGAAAGTAGGAGCCCAGGGGTCTCCAGTGATCTGAACCTCAAAAGACAAGCACCAACTTTCTGTGCCTGAATGAGTCAACACTAAAATAGTGTGTATGCAATGAAAATTTCAGGCATTTTGCTTTGCAGGATAATTGTCGTTAGTGTTTATAAAAAAAAAAAAAACCATGGAATAGGGGCCTGGGAGATAGCATGGAGGTAAGGCGTTTGCCTTCCATGCAAAAGGTCATCGGTTCGAATCCTGGTGCCCCATATGGTCCCCCGTGCCTGCCAGGAGCAATTTCTGAGCATGGAGCCAGGAGTAACCCCTGAGCACTGCCGGGTGTGACCCCAAAAAACCAAAACCAAAACAAAACAAAACAAAAAAACAAAAAACCATGGAATATAAGCATAATGGAGGAAAGACATGAAAGTATTCTTGATATTTATCAATTATGACACATTATAATATAAGATAATAGGAGTTAAGAGTGCCTCCAACTCTTTTTGTTTTGTTTGGGGACACATCCAGAAGTGCTTAAGGCTTATTCCTGGCTCTGATCTCAGGGATCAGTCCTGATAGGGTTTGAGGGACTATATAGGGTACCAGGCCTTAGAGTCAGGTCAGCAACCTGCAAGACTAGCAAGTGCCCTTCCCTGTTTTTCTGTCACTCCAGCCGAATCCTCCAACTTGTAATTTAATGAGCACTTTCAAAACTTGCTAGAAGCAAGGGTTGTTTTAAAAACTCACAATAAAATAATGCAAGACGAAGATTATTTTGTCATCTCCTTCCTGCTAACTCAGTTCAGATCTGCCTCTATTCCAGGATTTTCACTGGAGTACAACCAATCTGATGTTGCGAATGAATTACATCCATTTACTGAAACTAAGGCAACTATGAATGAGATTTAGCTTAATGACTAGATTAATTGCTTATTTAAATGTCCTGAGATCTATTTATATTTTTTAAACTTAGAACTGGCCACTAAATTGGGTCAACCTGGCTTCTAAATGAAGCTTAAAACAGTCCCCTCAGTGATTTTCTGTTGACTCCAGGGAAGAAGACCCACGCTCAAGCAGGGGCGTTATTGATGACCATGTTCATACACCTGCAGTAGATTTAGCACTGAGGACAGTGCCAGGGACTCACAGACTACCTGGAGACAGTAGCCTGTAAAAGACTTTTCAAAGATGCTTTTCAGCTTTCTGCTCCCCCACAGTGGCGGGAGTAAATAATTTTCCTCCGTGTGTTTTCTCTCCAGGCCACACACATGTATTCATCTCTTTCACCAGAAAGATTCAGAACTACCTAGGAGAGAGGGAAATGATTTACAACCTAGTGTCTTATCTTTTAATACACGGTAGAGGATAAAATGAAATTTTGTCTAGGCTGTGCACTCACTCATGCAACGTGATTAAACACTACAAACACCTGTTATGATAGATGAACACTGAATGCTACAATTCTACTTATGTCGTCCTTTACAGAGCTCAACATTGAGGCCCCAGAAGACATTTAACCCAAGAACTGGAAACTTGGAAGTTTTACTGGAATATAAACTTAGGTAAAGTCGCCAGTCATTGAATCTGCGAGCTTTCCCTCTCCTAGTGCTATGTGCAGACTTTCCACTAGAGGGCCCCTCAAGTAAATAAATATGTTGACAGGCAGAGGGAAAAATTGCTTTTCGGAATCTTCACCAAGAACCTATCTGTTCGTCGAAAGTTATTTCACTTGACATCACACAGATATTCATGTAGAGTTTTATATGCTGAGGAGTCTATGATCAGAGGAAAATTGTATAAGCAAATTTAAGAAACAATCTTATTATGTTAGTTCTAGACAGAAGCAAATAAAACAAAATCAATTCATTTAGAAAAACCCTAATCTAATTTCAAATATTTTTGGGGGGTGTTTTAATCACACCCAGAGGCATTAAGGGTTACACCTGTTTCTGTGCTCAGGAAACCAGACTTGGGGGATCCTATGGGATGCTGGGAATCAAACCCAAGTCAGCTACTTGCAAGGCAAATGCTCTATCTTCAGTCCCCATAAATATTATCTTTTAAAAGCAAAGAATCTTCTGAATGATCTTTAACATATTTTCAAAACTACGTAATCAAAGCTCAAAACATGGAAATAATGTAACTAGGGTCAGAGTCCAATGAGACCCCAGAACCCCAGCTCCGTGCTTCCATGTGTGTGCCTCCTCTTGTTCGTCCCTCTCTCTCTCTCTCTCTCTCTCTCTCCCTCCACTACAGTGTCTTCTTTCACTTTATCATTCATCTATCCATCTACTTATAATTATCATCATGCTAATTTTCAAGCGCTGGGTGAAGTGTCAGGGACTGACTTGTGACTTAGGGACTGAGCCTTAGGTAATGTTGCTACTCTATCCTTTGAATGTGTTCTTCTTGCCTTGTGCCTCTTCCTTTCCTGATGCCTCAGTGTTAACCCCTGATTTTGCTGTAGCTATTTCTTCTTCTTCTTCTTCTTCTTCTTCTTCTTCTTCTTCTTCTTCTTCTTCTTCTTCTTCTTCTTCTTCTTCTTCTTCTTCTTCTTC